>JADRCH010000250.1:409935-462272 GCA_019843965.1 Rhynchomys soricoides | reverse complement strand
CTCTGTGAGTTCATACGTGCAGCTTTGCTGTTGTGTCTGGAAGACACTGTTTTGTCGCAGTCACCCAGCACCTCTAGCTTTTACAGTCTTTCCACTCTGTCTTCCACAATGATCCCTTGGGTGTTCTGGAGTGATCCTCGGTTGTGACAAATGGATAATTAGCCTCTCACAGTCTCAAGACATGGATAGTATGTGGCCCAAGCTCTTCCTCAGAGTGGAATATAAATGGGCCCTAGCCCAGTTCCCAATAGAACCCTGTTCCCTTTTGAAGTCTGCATTTGTACTGGCATTCTGGTCCTCCAAGCTTCCACCTAGGTCACCTACTAACCTGTCCAGGGTTCCTCCAGCCTGAGTCTCCAAATCCTTCCCAATTTATCCTATGGTCCTCTTCCAAAGGCTTAAGAACCACATGCTCAAGCTTGTTCACAGCATTCTCTGGTACCAGTTTTCCATATTAGTTAGTTTTTTAAAAATATTTATTTATTTATTTCTTAAACTTTTTTTGTTATTGGTTTTTTGTTTGTTTGTTTTGTTTTTTCCGAGACAGGGTTTCTCTGTGTAGCCCTGGCTGTCCTGGAACTCACTCTGTAGACCAGGCTGGCCTCGAACTCAGAAACCCGCCTGCCTCTGCCTCCCGAGTGCTGGGATTAAAGGCGTGCACCACTACTACCCGGCAATATTTATTTATTTTATGTGTATGAGTATACTATCTTCATGCCCACCAGAAAAGATCATCAGATCCCATTACAGATGGTTGTAAGCCATCATGTGGTTGCTGGGAATTGAACTCAGGACCTCTAGAAAAGCAGTCAGTGCTTTTAACCACTGAGCGATCTTTCCAGCCCCCTTGTATTAGTTACTTTTATATTGCTGTGACAGTGTACCAGATAAATAAAATATTAGGATGCTGGGGATCTGAACTCAGGTTCACAGCAAGCATATTATTGACAGAGTCATTTTCCTAGACCTTCAGTCTCTTACCTATCAGGCCTTCAGTTTCTTGGATGCAGCCTATACAGCCAATCTGTTTTGACTGGTCAACCGACTTCAACATACACCTTACTCTGAGAGAATCTTTCCCAGCATCATCAAGGCTGGCATTTAGTCACCACATGGGTACCCAGACATTGCTGAGTAGGTATCCACAATGAGCCATTACAGGATGGGTATCTTTTCTCCTGTCTTGTCTCAGTTGTACCTGGTCACTCGCATCAGCTGAGCTCCTCATGAGCCAGACTGTGGGAAGGATGGAGGCAGATGGGACCTGGAAGAAACAGTAAGGAAGGGAAGGGAAGTGTTAAAATTCATGTGGATGAGCTGGAGCCCTCTTGGGGAGTGTGCAAAATGCTTTCCAAGTTCCTCACCAGAAGATGAGGACATTGGGGGGGTCACATGACCCCCATGTCTGGGGGCAGTGATGGGGTGATGCTTCATGACAGCTGCCCTGGAGTCCATGGGGTTCATGAAGGGCCTCTGTCACGGCTGCCTTACACAGCTGGGAGGACTTCTTGATCCTTCCAGTGGAAGTATGAGTATTGGAAAGGTGAGTCACTACTCTCAAAGGGTTAGATACACTCATGGCCAACTCCCAGCCCACAGCTTCTGGTCTCCCCAAGGAGCCTCCCCAATCATGTGAGGATTGAGGTCAGACTCTAGGGAGGACTTCTGAGAAGGTAGGAGGAACAGGATAAGGGTTGTTCCCAGCTTCGGGGTGCTTCACACCTCAGATCATCCCCAAGGTGCTGAATGCACTATCCTGGCCCCATCTCCCTCTCATCCCCTTCCCTGCTCTCTTCCATCTTCCCTCTGTGCTCCCTGGGGAAAGGGAGGGAAAATGGAGGCTAACAGACAGAAATGAAAGATGGAGTCAGAAGAGGAGCGACATCTGGAGGCAGACTGATGAGACTCAAAGAGAAGAGAAGCTGAGATAGGATGGGGGCTGCAGACCAATACAGGGCCAGAGGGGTCGTGGGGCACAGAGAAGAGGAGGAGGAGGAGGAGGAGGAGGAGGAGGAGGAGGAGGAGGAGAGTGAGGAAGAGAAAAGAAAGTAGGAAGGGGGGAGAGGGAGAAGGAGGGGGTAAGAGAAGGGAATAGATGCTCAGCCACGAGACCAAGGGAGAGGTCGCAGCTGGCAGAGGGAGGAGTCTGAGAAGGGACAGAAAGGGCCATGGAAAAATAGTTGGAGAGAAAAGGATTGGGGGTGGGTGGTGAGTGCCTGGGGCAGACAGTGGCAGCCTCCTGTCTCCCTCCCTGAGGTCAGGTTCCCTGGGACTGCATAGCCATAGCTAATGGAATGATTGCTTGGTGGGGCAGGAGGGGAGGGCAGCAGGCTGCAGGTGACAAATGAGGCCCCAGTCACCACTGCTGTGATGGATGGCCAGGCCTGCAGTGAGGAGGGCTCCTTAGATAAATGGTTCCTTCTGCTGCAGCCAAGCTAGGCAGGGAGGACCTAGGGTGCAGAGAGAGGCAGAGAGGCAGATGGCAGGTCTGAGAGATAGAGTAACAGGGACACACAGAGAGGGAGGGACAGAAGCAGAGAGGGACAGAGAGACAGAGACAGAAAGAGAGTTGGAAAGAGAGAAAAAGAGGGAGAGAAAGAGACAGGCGGGGAGGGGGGTTGGGATCCCTTGAGAACCTTGGGGATATGGTCCCTACATAGTCACAGTCCCCAAGGATTGAGGCCAGATGGGAGAGTCCTGCCCAGGAGACTGAGCTGGGAAGGCTTAGGAAGCCCCATGCTCTCAGCTAAGACTGGTGCTGAATGTAGTCTGGGGCCCTCCTCTGGGTTAAGTGGGGTCATACAGGAGCAGGCCCAAACGGCTACACAAACAGAGCCCAGCACAGTTTCCCAGCTCCATCTAGATGCATGCAGAGTGGCTCTAACATCACCTTTCCAGAGGGGACACCAGCCAGTAAGCTCTGGCTGCCACAGCCACTTCTGTCCCAGAGAAAGGGTCCCAACATCACATTAGGGAAGCAACCATATCAAGTTGGCCAGAGCTCAGGGGAGAACAGGCCAGAGGTTGTGTGTGTGCGTGCGCGTGCGCGCGTGTATGTGTGTGAGAGAGAAAGAGCAAATCTATGCATGTGTGTTAGACTGGGGCTCACGAGCTCTGCCAGCCTCCTTCCTGCAGGCACCACCTCTCCCATCAATTTCTCACCCAGACACTCTCCATTCCCTCCCCCCCCCAGTCCCTTTCATTAATTAAAAAGATTTATGCCCATGAGCCCTAGCTCCTTCTTCTTGCTGGGAGCTGTTAGATTGTTCTTGCTCAGAGTAACAGCAGCCAGCTCTCTGTGGGCACACACACCTTCTTATTTCTGTCACCCCTCCTGCCCTTCCCTCCTTCTACCTTAGACTGAGTGAGGTGGCACTCTGGCTCAGACTCAGCTTCTGAATCCAGCATAGCAATGAATGTTGGTCATCCTAGCACTTGGGAGGCTGAGGCAGGAAGATCATGCATCAAGGTCATCCTTTATTGTATAGAGAGTTTGTTAGCCTGGGTCACATGAGACCCTGTTATCCCCCTACCCAAAAATCCAGTCCCATGAAGACAAAGGTGACTCCCCCAAGACACAGATCAAGGCCAGGGCTCCAGACTGCTGGGTCTTCCTCCATGAATCTCCACTGAGGGTAGTCAGGGAGGAAAGAGCAGACAGGGATTCTTTACACATTTAATTGAAAGTTATTTAAAGTAACTTTCTACCTCACAGTACCTATCTTGGGGGTAGGTATGTGTGGCCAACCCCACCCCTCACCAGCCTTAAAAGGCCAAAGTGGGGAAACCTGAAGGTGGACCCCACTCAGTGTGATAAGCCCACACTTAGGCAAGGTCCCCTGAAATCTGCAGCCCTGGCTTGTTGCAGAGAGTGAAAAACATGTTGGAGGAAGGTCTGGACTCCAGCAGGATCTGTGTGTGTCCCAGGTGACATAACAGAGTCAGGAAAGAGGGGGCAGACTCGGGGACAATAAGAGGAGACCCTTCAGGAACTGAGAAGAACCAGGGTCCTGTCCCTGCTAGTCCTTCCTCCCGTGCAATACATCATGCTGCAGGCCCTCCCCACCTGTCACCCCTGCTCTGGATTTTGTTTTATTTCCAGCAGAGAAGATGAAGGAGTGCCAGGCGCTGTTTATGGGAGTCATAAAATGTACCTCCAGCTAGCCCAGCGGGGCTCACACCAGCAACAGTGAGCAAGTGAGCAGGCTCTCAGCTGCCTCCGCTCTCTCTGCTCTCTCTCTCTTCTCTTCTCTCTCTCTCTCTCTCTCTCTCTCTCTCTCTCTCTCGGATTCTATTCCCTTTTCTGTCTCTTTCTCAGTTTCCCTTTCTTCCTCTTCCTCTGAGAACATTCTCCTCTTTCCCTGTGGTTTTTGGAGACAGAATCTTACCATATAAACAGGCTTGCATCCAACTCATGATCCTCCTGCCTCAGCCTCCCTGAGTGCCACACACATCCCTGGCACAATTACCTTTTGCCACTGGAACTTCACTCCAAAGCTTGTCTTGGAGCTTGGCTGGCAGCTTTTGTCTGCAGCTCCTCAGTGGCTAGACCCACGATTTAAGCCCCCCCCCCAAGGTTTGGAGGTCCCAAGCTGCTCCCCTGGGGACAGCTGAGAGGACTCCATTCAGACTAAAGGCCTTCCTGAAAACAGGGCCCTGAAGGATGCTCCAGCAACCCATTACTTTGCCATTCTGGGCACATAGACACACACTGAAGCCTCGGGCCGACAGCATCCTTGTCCTCCAGGGGAGACAAGGGACAGAACCAGAGCAAGAAGACAAACTAAAATATAAGTTTGGTTCTTTCCTGCTCCTGGTGTGCTCTAATCCTGTCTCATAGTTAGACAGAAGAGACAGAGACAGAAGAATGAACAGAGGAGGGGTAAAAGGCTACTGCAGACCCCTGGCGGCCAGGCAGGGAGAGAGCAAGGAGAAGCAGAGAGGACCAAGAGGGAGGGTGGGGACCGCGGGAAGCTCCAGACACAAGACCCCGCGAATCTGACATACAAAGGCCAAGGTGGGTGGAGGCAGACCTGGAGCCCAAGAAGAGGAGAGGAGGAGGGAGGGGTCAGCACAGGGGGAAGAAGGGGAGGCAGAGAAGGAAAGGGAGGAGGGGACTCAGAGGAGAGGGGAGGGACAAGACAGGAGAGGGGACGCTCCGGAGGAGGCCCCGCTCCGGCACACTGCGGGTTAAGCGTCTCCGCGTGAACTTCCGGATGTGACACAGGCCGGGCCCGTGTGAGCGGAGGAGCCGCCACCCTCGGCCGCGATCCGCGGGTCTAGGCCACTCGGAGACCCCGGCACCCGGCGGGGACCTCGGGGACCTCCCGCCGGGATGAGCCCCAGGCCGTGACCTCCCGAGCCCAGGACGCGCGGCGCCGGCTCATGGCCCGGAGGGTAGGTAGCCGTGCTGTCCCGCCCCTAGCCCCTTTCTGCCTCTAAATGTTCCTTTTTGCCCCTTAGAGTCCCTGCTGCCCCTCCCTCTATTCCTCTCTGTTGCTCTCTCCCCCTCAGTCCCCCACTCCCTTACTCCCTCTATCTCTTGGGTCTTCCCCATCCCTACCCTCTTCCTGTCTGCCTTTCCCCAGCCTTCTGTTGTCTGAGACCCACCCTGGGGTTAGGGGTGGGACATCTCACTGGGCGGCCAGACAAGGGAAAGCAGGGGAGAGATGGGAGCCGGGAGAGTAGGGAGGGTTGGAGACGGACCTGGCAGGAGGTAAAGACCCCATCTTCTGGCTTCATGATGAGCAGCAGGGAGCAGGTGAATTCACTTCAGGATGCTTAAAGAAGTTAGCCTGCAGAAGCAAAAGAGGAGTGACAGCCACACAGGTGGCCCAGTGCACCCAGGCTGGACCACACAGGACCCTCTGCCTCATACCAGTGAGCCCTTTGCCTCTTGGAGCCCCAGTCTCCCCACTGCTAAGGACAGTCTTCTACCCGGAGATCAAAAGTCCTGCTGCCCCATGGTGATTCTGTAACAGGAGGACCCAGAAATCTGGCTCCTATACTCTTGTTTCTGGTTGGGGCTATTTGCATGGTTGAATGGGGTTTCACTCCCCCAAATGTATTTATTGACTGTTGTCAGACTGTGCTAAATGCCTTTCATTTCCTCATTCATTCAATTCCTACTTGGTGTTAGGTGCTATGTCTCTGTCTCTGTCTCTGTCTCTGTCTCTCTCTCTCTCTCTCTCTCTCTCTCTCTCTCTCTCTCTGTGTGTGTGTGTGTGTGTGTAGGGTTGTCTCTTGCAATTGGGAGTGTGGTGCTCTAAGCCTGCATGCTCTGGAGAACATACCCTATAGCATATATGTGCATGTGTATCACATGCATGTTTATATCAGCTGTGTGCCCAGCTGTGTGTGGATATGGGTATGGTGGATTTATATGTCGGATGTGATAAGTTGTTAAGACATTCAGAAGTGTGTAGTGTAATCTCAGCACTCCATAAGTCAAAGCAGGAGAATTGCTCCGAGTTCCAGCATGGGCTGCAAAGTAAGATTCTATCTCAAAGCTAAGCAAAGCTGGGAGAGCCCCTGCCTAGAATCCCCCAGTGAGGGGCTGAGAGTGTGGCTCAATGGTAGAGCCCCTGCCTAGGATGCACCAGGCCCTAGAACCCAATACTATATAAATAAATCATACATTTGTAAACTAAGCAGGAAGAAGCTGTGCATACGCAGGTGACTTTTTTGGATTTTCCGGGTTGTGCCTCCTGACACACCCTACCCTGCCCTTCCCTCCCTGGCTGGCTCCCCCCCCCCCCCGACATCTGTCTCTATGCTTCTTTGCCATTTTCCCTCCCTGGGTTTCTAGCCATCCAACTCCTTCCTACGTGTCCCCTACCTGAGCCAGTCTTCTTTAGGGTCCTGAGCAGGACTCTCATACCTGCTTGGACTGCTCTGTGTGATACTGTGAAGGCGGGGCTCCGGGGAGACTGAAGTACATGTTGTGTGACCTTGAGTAAGGAGGCTGAGCCCTGAGGACACTTACCTCCCCGGACCTTGTCCCTTCTCTTGTAGTACGATGATCTGCGCCACTACCCCGGCATTACAGAGCACACAACAGCCCTGGCCAGTTTTTCGGACGCAGCACCTTCAGTACCTCGAGCCTCTGGGCCCTACGGCCCACACCGGCCTCCCCAGCCCCAAGGCTTGGACAGTGACAGCTTGAAGAGAGAGAAGGATGACATCTATGGGTGAGTGGGTTTTGGGTGAGGCAGGGGCTCCCCAGAGTGTCCTTTATGTCACTCAGAGTCTGTTTCTCTCCTTGTGTCTGTCTCTGAGCACTCCATATTTCCGCTCATGAACGCCCACTTTCCTGTCCCCACAGACACCCCCTCTTCCCGCTCTTGGCCCTGGTCTTTGAGAAGTGTGAGCTGGCTACATGCTCGCCCCGTGATGGGGCCTCAGCTGGGCTGGGTTCACCCCCAGGTGGTGATGTCTGCTCCTCTGACTCCTTCAATGAGGATATTGCTGCCTTTGCCAAGCAGGTGGGCAGCCCCAGAACGAAGCACCAGGGGAGGCAGCAGGAAGGGCGGGCAGGAGGCGGGACCACCTTGCCTGGCCTCTCTTCTCCCTCCCAGATCCGCTCCGAGAGGCCGCTGTTCTCTTCCAACCCGGAGCTGGACAACCTGGTGAGGCTCAGACCCTTCCCGTGCCCCCTTCACAGTTGGCCCTTGTCCTTCCCCTTCACCTATGTTCCTAGGGTTGGCTGAGGGGTGAAGACAGGAAACCACTAGCCCACATTTACAAATCACAAGAGTGTTGACCATTTGAGAGCTCCAGGTGGTCAGAGATTGAATCCCAGCTCTGCCACTCCAGCTTCATGAACCAGGGAGCCAAGACAAGTGATGTCACTGCCCTACATAGTGCAGGGGCAAGAAGGGAGAAAGAGAAAGCTAGTAGGAAATACCCTTTCTTTGAACACCAGCACTTCCTTTGGACTTCATCTTTTGGCAAAGCTCTCTGGGAAACATAGTTCACTAGGTGGAGGTGGGAACAAAAGCAGAGGGCAGACAGATCTGGGGTACAGTCTGTGCACTGCTGTAGCACCCCTCAGCTCCCCTGTGTTGGACTCTCTCCCCTATCGCTTCTCTTTCTACCTCAGCCATGAATCAAATTCGTCCTAATGCTGACTGTTTCTCCTTTGGCCCAGTTGGTTTCTCTGTTCTGTCCCCGTCATTTTCTTTGCTGTACTGTCTCAAGGATATTTCTTTATCTTTAAGAGAAATAATAACAGTGTCTCACCCTATTGTCCAGGAACCCATTATGTAGCCCCGACTGGCCCTTGTGGGCAGTCCTCCTGCCTTAGCCCCCTCCAAGTGGCTGGGATTCCATGTGTGCACTTCACACCCAGCTGCTCTCCTTTCTTCCTCCTCTCTCCATCTTCGCAGATGGTCCAGGCCATCCAGGTACTCCGGTTCCACCTGCTGGAGCTGGAGAAGGTGAGGGGGTCTCACTTGCACCTGCCCCACCCCCTCCCTCTAACTCCTCTCTCCCTCTTCCCCACTGGTGTGGAAGCAGAATGCTCCCTCACCCTGTCCACCCCAGCCCTGGCTCCCCCGGGTGGCCCCCCCCAGTACCCCGCTGCCCTCCCAGGTCCACGACCTGTGCGACAACTTCTGTCACCGCTACATCACCTGCCTCAAGGGGAAGATGCCCATAGACCTGGTGATCGAGGACCGGGATGGTGGTTACAGGGAGGACCTTGAGGACTACACAGCCTCCTGCCCCAGCCTCCCAGACCAGGTGGGCATCAACAGGCCACTCGGCACTTCCTGGCAATGACAGCTAGGCATGAACACAGCAGGAAGGGATGTTTCACATCTGAGCACCTCGGAAATGTCAACCACGGAGTGGACATTACAGTCACATTCCCCTGTCACAACAACCCACAGATACAACTGGCATAGACACACATACACACCCAGCTGCTCTCCTTTCTTCCTCCTCTCTCCATCTTCGCAGATGGTCCAGGCCATCCAGGTACTCCGGTTCCACCTGCTGGAGCTGGAGAAGGTGAGGGGGTCTCACTTGCACCTGCCCCACCCCCTCCCTCTAACTCCTCTCTCCCTCTTCCCCACTGGAGTGGAAGCAGAATGCTCCCTCACCCTGTCCACCCCAGCCCTGGTTGTGATTGATACACAACCAATCAGCTTAAATCAGGTATAGAAAGTCCTGCTCCACAGACCATAATGAGTACCATCTCCTGAAACAAATCCCAACCACAAGACATAGTCCCTATATCCACCCAAGGTCCCGAAATAAGCCATGGTCATGAGACAATAGCACAGACTGTAGGGCTGTCACCCATCCTCAAACAAACCACAACCACAAGATAATAGCACAGACCCTACAGTCACTCCTGCACAGCCATTAAAGTATGACCACAGTATACACACATTGCCACACAGCTATTTCTGATGGAGCCAAAGAGCTCTAGATACTTCTGAAGAAACTCAGATATGGTCACACTTGAACAGAGACTGACCCCAAACCCTTGTTGCCCAGCAGCCATGTAGCCTCATATTCCTGTATGTAGATTTATAAATAAAGGTAAATAAATTGGAATCAGCTCAGAACAACAGGCAACAGTTTAATGCATAGAAGCTGTGTTGATCCCAAGTCACCTCAGTTGGAAAAAGCCATCTGAGAGCCACACCCAAATGCTGTCAACAGACCCAGAAATGACACAACTCAAGAGTCAGAGACAGGTACACTGCAAGACTCCTCGGGTACACACTATGACACAAGAGAGCCTCACAAACCATCAGTTGGGGTTGGAGAGACAGTTCAGTGAGAAAGTTCACCAAGCCAGCCTAGGGACTGGAATTTGGATCCAGCAGCCATGTAGATGCTGGGTGAGTCTGATAGCCTGCCTCTAATCACAGCTCTTACAAGGCAGAGACAGGGGTACGTGGAACAAGCCAGCTAGCTAGACTAGCTGTATTGGTGAGCTTTGGGTTTAGCGAGAGACCCTAACTGAGTACATAAAGTGGAGAAAATTTGACCAAGGCACCAGATATAACAACTCTGGCATGCACACACACACACACACACACACACAGAGAGAGAGAGAGAGAGAGAGAGAGAGAGAGAGAGAGAGACTGACCCTTTGTCCCCAAACTCATCAGAGTATCAGGAGAACTTTACATGAAAAGATTGGATATCATTCATTCCCAGGGAGGTCCCTGTTCAGACTTCACACACCCTAAGCTATCCTCAAAGGACAGATCCTGGAGGTCACACACACACACACACACACACACACACACACACACACGTCCCCATAAAGTCTCACACACCCTCTCTGGGCAATGCTGCCATCTGGGTAGTCTAGGGGAACAGTACTCACACTGAGAAAGGTCATGTTCAGTTATACAATACATAAAAGTCTCAGGGGAAAGTCTGGCATGGTGATACAGGCCTGGAATTTCAGAATTCTGAACACTGAGGCAAGACAGTCATTGTGAGCTTGAGGCCATCTTGAACTACACAGGATGTTTCAAACCAGACTTGGCTACAGACAGACCCTCATCTCAAAAAATAAAAAAAGCCTACAAACAAAAATAGGATCTGAACCCCCTTATATGAAGTTCTGAAAACTGAAGATGTGGCTCAGTGATAAAGCACCCACCTAGAATCTCCCAGTGAGGGGCTGGGGGTGTAGCTCAGTGGTAGAGCCCCTGCCTAGAATCCCCCAGTGAGGGGCTGGGGGTGTGGTTCAGTGGTGGAGCCCCTGCCTAGAATCCCCCAGTGAGGGGCTGGGGGTGTGGCTCACTGGTGGAGCCCTTGCCTAGAATCCTCCAGGGAGGGGCTGGGGGCATGGCCTAGCATGAAGGATACCTTAGGATCTGTTCCCAGCACTGAATAAAAGACAACACATATGGAAACAATTTTTTTCATAAGTTCGGTGTAAATTCATTGGCAAAAAATATCCAACCTGAACTAATGAGAGGCTATTTCCCACTTAGTTAATATTCATGTGATTTTCCAGGGCATGTTAATGGGTTTGGTGCTGAGATGAACCCCAGCTCCTGCTGGGGATGGGAGGAAACACACTTTCCCAGTATCCCAGCTCAAAATGAGAATGGTTTTGTTTGCTTTTTTGTATAGTTGGTTGCTCTTTTGAAGAAGGGTCCTACCCTGTGATCCAGAGTTCCTTGGAACTCATGGTAATCCTACCTAAGCTTTCTGAATGCTGGGATTAGTGGGCATCACCACCCCTGGTTTTCAGAGTGAAGTGTGAAGTCTGAGGTTATCTCTGGTCCTGAGGGTGTCAGACAAGGGTGTCCTATAGACTGTGCTATCTCCCGATCACCTGCCAATCACTACACACCTACCTGCACATAGGTGAGCTCGTCACACACCTCTCACACCAAGGGGAAGCTGCTATTGTCCTCCATTTCCCAGTTGAAAATGGCAGGGAGGCAAAGTCACTCAGCTATGATCACACGACCAGATGGACAAGAACAGGTTTTACCTACAGAGGCTGGGCTCCCTAAGCTTTGCCTCAGTGACCCACTCTTGTTTCCTAGAGTACGACATGGATCAGAGACCATGAGGATAGTGGGTCTGTACATTTGGGAACCCCGGGTCCATCCAGTGGAGGCCTGGCCTCCCAGAGTGGGGACAACTCAAGTGACCAAGGTGAGACACTTGGGAGGAACAGAGGAAACATGGGCATTGCTCTGAGGATTCAGGCTAGACTTCCAAGGGGACTCCCAGGGACACAGTCGCAGTCTGGTGTCTTGGGTGAGGGTGTTGCAGTCCTCTGTTGCTTACCAGTACCAATTGGACATGTCTCCCCACCCCCACCCCCACCCCCAGGAGATGGGCTGGACACAAGTGTGGCCTCTCCCAGCTCCACAGGAGAGGATGAGGACCTGGACCTGGAGCGCAGACGGAACAAGAAGAGGGGGATCTTCCCCAAAGTGGCCACCAACATCATGAGGGCCTGGTTATTCCAGCATCTCTCGGTGAGAGCCTTCAGATTGGGTGGAAATGGACACAGACAGAGGGAGGTTGCTGTCCCAGAGGCCAAGCCCTAACCAAGAGCCACCCAGAGATGGGTCCTCCCAGCATCCCCTGCTCCATCTACCTACTCACCCACCCATCAATCATCCACCCGCCACCCATCCCAGGATAGCCTGTGGAGGATGTTCTATTACTAAATGCATTGAGAAGACAAGGCCCAGGGAGACTAAGGTCTTACTTCAGGTCACCCAGTCAGACATAGGTTCAAATGCAGGCAATCTAGCCTTAATTCTTGTGCCTCGCTGCCTATTAGGGAGACTAATAAGCAGACATGGAGAGGCTAAACGTAGATAGACTAAGAACAGAGGAAAAGGGACGGAGGAAAATGGAAACTTAGAACTGGAAATGACAGCCATGCTTGCAATCCCAGCACTCAAGAGGCTGAGGCAAGAAGATTCTCAGTTTGAAGACAACCTGGGCTAAGTGAGAAGCCTCTCTGTCACACACACACACACACAGAGAGAGAGAGAGAGAGAGAGAGAGAGAGAGAGAGAGAGAGAGAGAGAATAAATATTATTTTAAACAGGAGACTTGAGCTGTAGTTAAGTTTGGTGGATTGCTGGCCTAAGGTGAGGAAGTCTTGGATTCCACCCAGTAAAACACATAAACAGGGTGTGGTTTGTGGGGCGCACCTGGGAGGCAATGCTGTACTGAGCTAAATAGCAAGTTTGAGGCCAGTCATTGCTGCAGGAAGAAACCTAAGGGCAGGAGGTACAGCTGAGCAGTAAATAGTGGAAGTGGAAGAGGTTGTAAAGGGAAGGGACCCTGTGGGACTCCTTGAGCAGCACTAGATGCGTGTTGCTTCCCCAGCATGTGAGTCCCCTCCTGCCTCTGGTTGCTCTGAGAGGTGGGGGTGGGAAGTAAATTGCTCACGGCTTTGTTGGGCTCCGCCTCTTTGGCCAGGAAGGGAGAGTGGCTCTCCCACCCTCCTCCTGCCTTAGGGACCAGGCTAGACCTTAGGGAGCAGACAGCAGCGGGGCAGGCAGAATGACTCTTGTTGGTGGCTGCAGCACCCGTATCCCTCAGAAGAGCAAAAGAAGCAGCTGGCCCAGGACACCGGGCTCACCATCCTGCAGGTGAACAACTGGTGAGTGCCGGGCTGGGCGCTGTCCACGGTGCTGAAACTCCATCTCCCACTCCTGAGCCTGGATCTGGATTCCTTCTGCTGTCCCTCCTTGCGGCTCTCCGACCCCTTGAATACTTCCTCACACTGTTTTTCCCCCCATCCCTTCCCAGGTTTATTAACGCCAGGAGACGAATAGTGCAGCCCATGATTGACCAGTCTAATCGCACAGGTACAGAAGTGACAGAAAGTTCTTCCAGTCTCAGGTGTGCCTGAGTCTACACCACATCCTTTGAGGCTTCCTGAGACTCATCTTGTACCCTTGATTCCCTTCTTGGAGCTTCTGTGGCTCCACCTGAACCCTGACTCCCTTCCATGGGCTCCTCGGGCTCTGTCTACACCCCAAATATTATCTTTTTTTCTAAATTAAGTATTGACAAGTTTTAATTTTATTCTTAACACTGGGCCTCACTATGTAGCTCTAGCTAGCCTGGAACTCACTCTGTAGACCAGACTTCCCTTGAATGCGCAGAGATCTGCCTGCCTCTGCCTCTCAAGTGCTGGGGTTAAAGGTGTTATCTCATCTGACTCCAATCCTATTCTTATGATTTCTAGGGAGTCTATCTTATTCCAACTCTCCCTAAGGGGCTTCTGGTCCTCCGCCTGTACCCCAACCCATTCAGAGGTGCTTCCGGGCCCGAGCCTCAGTCTTAGCTCCCTTCACAGGGCTTCTGATGTTCTGCCTGCACACTAATACCTTTGTAGGCCTCCTGGGGCTCACCATGCACCCTATCCCCTTTCCTAGGGCAGGGTGCATCTTTCAACCCTGAGGGCCAGCCCATGGCAGGCTACACAGAGACTCAGCCACAAATGACAGTCAGGACGCCAGGTAAGTTCCCTGTCTCTGCTGAGGCACTTCTTACGCTAGGCTCCACCTCTAACCACACCCCTTCTAGTCTCAGTTCATAAATAATTCATGGCTCACCTCCACACAGGGAGCAGAAGGTGATACCACTGGCTTGCTCCAGTTCTTCCAGGCTCAGTCAAATTAGAGACTAGATTTTCTTAAAAGACTAGAACTTCCTCCCTCTTCTCTTCCTCCTCCTCCTCCTCCTCCTCCTTCTCCTCCTCCTCCTCCTCTTTCTTTTTCAAGGAACTTCTCTGTGTAGCCCTGGCTGTCCTAGAACTCACTCTGTAGACCAGGCTGTCCTCATGAACTCATAAAGATCTGCCTGCCTTTGCCTCCCAAGTACAGAAATTAAAGGCATGTGCCACCACTGCTTGGCTCAGAACCTTCTTTAACACTTGACTCTTTTGATCCTGGTGAAGAACCCTGGGTAACAGAAGGAGTGAGGGAGTATTAGGGTATCTGTGGGTTTGAAGGCTCACTGACCTTCTCTTTTGCTTTCCAGGATCAATGGGGATGAATCTGAACTTAGAAAGAGAGTGGCATTACCTATAGAGGCCGGGGTCAAAAGGAGGGTGAGTGTTTGAAGTCTAGGGATCGGCAGTCTCAAGCTTCAAAAACTCCAATAGTGAACCCAACTAGAGCAATGCTAATGGGGACTTCTGAAATGAGGATTTTCCAAGGGGGATAGAAAGATTCTTCATCATCCCTCTATCTACCCACCCATGTACATCTATCTATCTATTCATCCACCCGTTCACCTGTCTACTCTTCGATCCATCCACCCGTTCATCATCTACCCATTCACCCACCTCTCTATCTGTCTGTCCATCCACCCACCCATCTATCCATCCATTCATCTATCTGCTCACTCAGCATCTATTCACTCATCCGTCCGTAGGGACCAACACAGCACCTTCAAACTTCTACCTTCCTTCCCACAGGCCCTAGCCTCTGACTGTGACCACCAGCCTTGCACCTAACTGGTCCCTGCCGGTCCTTGGGCTTCAGGACTTCACCTCCAAAGCTCCCACCCCATTCAACGCCTACCTCCCTGGGGCCCCCAGAGGCTTGAGGACAAAGAGCCCACTTGAGGGCAAAGACAAAGCCTCCAGGTCCTGCACCTTCTACCCTCCCCTTTGCCCAGGACTTGAGCTGAGAACTGGGCCTAGGTCTGAAGAAGATGGTGGCTGGGGCCTCAATCCAGGACAGAGAAGAGACTGGAGTTGGGCAAGTCTGGTCAAGGAAGGAGGGTCACCTGGATCCAATGTTTGGGAGAGTATCCTCCATCTTCCTGCTCTCTGACTCCCCCACCTCCCTTCTCTGACATTCTTCTACTTTTCCTTTTTTAATGATAAAGTCTTAAATATGCAAATTGAAATTCTCATTTGTCTTCTAAGATTTTAAGTCCTTGGTAATTTGAAACTGAAGAACTACAAATGCTAACAGTCACCGCCCACCTTTCTCCTGGTTCCTGCTCTGAAATACCATGTGTATCTGTTAGCTGTTGCTGTGTAACAAGCTGTCCCTGCAAATTCTGTGGCTCAAAATGGAAACTATTATTGAGGCCACCATGCTTCTACTTGGCATCTTATACTAGGCACAGCTGGACTTTAAACCTGGATATGGGGGTCAGCAAAATAGTTCAGTGAGTAAAGGTGCTTGTAGCCAAAACTGATGATTTGAGTTTGACCCCCAAGAATCACATGGAGGTAGGAGGGGTCAGACTCTTCCAAGTTGCCTTCTGACCTACACACACACACACACACACACACAAACACACACACTGAGTTCCTACAAAGAACACAGCATAGAAACCAGAGCTGTTGAGATGACTCAATGCGTTAAAGCCACCACCACCAAGCCTAGAGACCCCGAGTTTAATACTCGGGACCCACATGGTGGAAGGAGAGCGCCAACTCTCATAAGATGTTCCCTAACTTCCACATGCATGCCACGGCATGGATGTGAGCTCTCCCTGTGAAGTAAATACCAAAAGATGTTCTCAAAAAAGAAGCATACAAACCTTAAAAAGAGGTTGAGTTTCTGTGTGGGTGGCCAGTTCTAGTGGCCACTCATACCCGGGTAGCTGTGACAGTGATTGACATGGCAGATAGAAACCCAGCACTGAAGCCAACAAACTCAAGGGCCAACCTGATACTTGCCCCAAGACACCACAAAGCTTCTTGCTTTCAGGGAGCTCAGCTCTGAGTACCCACTTATGGAAACTAACTGGCTCCATCCAGTTTCATGGATGCTCTGTTCCAGATGTCCTGTGCACACCAACCTATACACATTCAAGCCACTAACAGATAATGGCACAGTGGGTGCACAGAGCTTGTGAATAACTGCGGATGACTCACAATGTGTCATGGAGTGACAGTATCCTGTCCACAGCAGCTGTGCCTACTTAATGATGTGGATTAACAGAAGAGCTGAATCCCCCAGTGGGGTGTTGGTGGTGTGGCTCAATGGTAGAGCCCCTACCTAGAATCCCCCAGTGAGGGGCTGGAGGCGTGGCTCAGTGGTAGAGCCCCTGCCTAGAATCCCCCAGTGAGAGGCTGGAGGCGTGGCTCAGTGGTAGAGCCCCTGCCTAGAATCCCCCAGTGAGAGGCTGGAGTCGTGGCTCAGTGGTAGACCCCCTGCCTAGAATCCCCCAGTGAGGGGCTGGAGGAGTGGCTCAGTGGTAGAGCCCCTGCCTAGAATCCCCCAGTGAGGGGCTGGAGGAGTGGCTCAGTGGTAGAGCCCCTGCCTAGAATCCCCCAGTGAGAGGCTGGAGGTGTGGCTCATTGGTAGAGTTTCTGCCTACAATTTCCCAATAAGAAGTTGTCCTTTGACTCACTGTGGCACACACTTGTATATGTGCACGTGCCTACACACACATACACATACATACACAGATAAGGGCCCAGTGAGATGGCTCAGCAGGTGAGGGCACTTCCACCCAACCAGACAACCTGAGTGGTGAAAGAAGAGAACCTACTCCCACAAGTTATCTTCAGATCTCCACACTTGTAGTGTGGAACTCGAGTCTGTGAGAACACACACACACACTACACCACAGTTTTTAAAATAAAATAGGGTTTGACTGATGGCTCAGCACCTTAGAGCACTGGCTGCTCCTGCAGCACACCAAGTTCCATCCTCAGGGCCTACACTGTGGCTCGCCACTGTGGCCGTAAGTCCAGTTCCAGGGGATCAAGCATCCTTTTCTTATGGTGCTGCACATACATATGTGCACACATGGGTGCTGTATATGTGCGGTGTGCATACATACATGCAGAAAAAAAAACACTCATGCATTCAAAACAACCAAATAATTTTTTTAAAAACACCAACAATTCTTAATGTTTTAAAAAGCTAACATAGAGGCCAGGTGTGGTGGGACATGCCTGCAACACCACCACTCTGAGGGCATAGAAAGGAGGATTGTGAGCTCTGAGCCAGCCTGGGCTACAGAGCAAGACCAAAATGGGAATCTCTAAAGCAGTGCTGGACAGTTTGTATCCCAGCACGCACCGCAGGTGCCTCATAGCTTCCAATCACTCCAGCTCCAGGAGACTCAACACTCTCTTCGGCCCCACAGGCACCTGTACACACATGGCATTCACTCACAGACATGCATATATGCACACATGCATGTAAGTAAAATTAACAAAAATAAGCGTTTTGCAATTAGCTAACATGATCTATTTCCCAGGCATAATATTGGTTTTGTGACTAGGGTGAGTTGAGTTTATTTCTCCTAGGACTCCCCAGGAGTGTGCAGTGGGATGTATGGGAGATCAGCAGCTGGAAGGACCAGCAGCTCAACCCTCCATGCCACCCCCTGTTGGATCCAGGGAATGGGGGGATACTAAGATGTCTGAGTCCTGCCGCAGGAGAGGTGGCTGCAGACTCCTTGCCCGGGCCTGGCACAGGCCAGGGTCTCAGCAGCAGGCCAGAGGACTAGGATTCTGGCTAGACTCTGGGTTGTTGTGGGGTAGAGGTGGGTAGTGCTCTCTTGACCAACCCATGTTCTCAGGGACCGGAAATGACTCCTACTTAGTTCTCCCTAATCAGTAGGGTCTGATGGGCCTCCTGCTGGAGGTTAATTGCATCTAAAAATATCTCTTCCTCGGGAGGAGGGGAAGAAAGCACACCTTAGGGTGTGTACTGGCTAGTTTTGTGTGTCACCTTGACACAAGCTGGAGTTATCACAGAAAAAGGAGTTTCAGTTGAGAAAATGCCTCCATGAGATCCAGGTGTAAGGCACTTTCTCAATTAGTGATCAAGGGGGAGGGCCCCTTGTGAGTGGTACCATCTGTGGACTGGTAGTCTTGGGTTCTATAAGAAAGCAAGCTGAGCAAGCCAGAAGAAGCAAGCCAGTAAGGAACATCCCTCCATGGCCTCTGCATCAGCTCCTGCTTCCTGACCTGCTTGAGTTCCAGTCCTGACTTCCTCTGGTGATGAACAGCAACGTGGAAGTGTAAGCTGAATAAACCCTTTCCTCCCCAACTTGCTTCTTGGTCATGATGTGTGTGCAGGAATAGCAACCCTGACTAAGACAAGGTGTGAGTGACTGTCCCAGGAGCAGGGAGGTAGTGGAACCTAAGCGAGGTGGCAATGTCAGCCCTGGTTCTCAGCGGTGGGAGTCAGCTGTCACCAAAACCAGGAGGGATGTGGTGACGAGCTGATCTGCCAGTTATTTGGAAGGATTGGTGTAACTAGAGCCACCGTGAGTGTCTCTGGTCAGACACAATACAGTGTGCCACTGGGAAGAGCCTGTGTCCCAGGTTGTCTATCCTGCTGCCTTGGTTTGAGTTACCATGTGGAAACAGGAGACTCTGTTTATCCCAATGACGTACTGGAATGGTTGGAAAGAGGGGTCCGTGTTCTTGGGGACCATGTCCTGGGTGTCAGGAACTGCATCCCTGTGTGTGGTACTGGGTGAGATGAGCAGCCACCTTCTGTGTCCACAAGTGAGTCTTCCTCCATGAACTGCTGCATGTGTCTATGTGGCATTTCCTTGATGGCTTGGTGTGGATTGGATGTGGTGAGTCCTCCACAGATTCAAATTTTAGTGGCGATGTTTAGTGGTACTTTGACACCTGTGGTATGCAAAGCCTCACTGGTCACCAAGGGCAGGTCTGAGTTTACAGCTCATACCCACTCCCAGCCTGTGCTCACCAGTTTTTCCTTTAATGTAATTGATTGCTTTGACTGCTTGTATGTCTGTACACCATGTGTGTAGAGTGACCACTGAGGTTAAAGGGGTTTCTAAGTCCCCTGAAACTGAAGCTACGTGCAGCTGTGAGGCACCATGTGGGCACTGGGAACAGATCCTGGGTCCGCTGTAGAAGTAGCCAGTGCAGTAACCCACCCAGCCATCTGTACAATCTGTCACTGAATTTTCCCCTTCTTTTTTGGGGGGGTTCGGGGGGTTGTTTTATGTGTGTGCCTGAATATCTGTATGTGCAGCACTTGCATGAAGTAGCCCGTTGTCGGCAGAAGACGGCACTGGATCCCCTGGAACTGGAGTTATAGGAAGATGTAAACACCATGTGGGTCCCAGGAGCCTAACCTGTGTCCCCTGCAAGGGGAGTAAGCCCCCTGAACCGATGAGCTATCTCTCCAGCCCTCCCTCTTTTTTCTTTAACCCAGGGTGTCGTGTAACCCAAGCTAGCCTTGAACTCCAGGTAGAACAGCCATGAACATGTCCGTCTCATGCTCCGCCTCCAGGTCCCTAGTGCTTCCACACTTGGCTTCCATTTCAGCTTTATTTATTTATTTATTTTGTGATGTCATATAGTCCATGTGGGCCTCGGATACCGCTACCTCCCAAGCAGTGAGAGTGCGGGTATGCTGGTGCCGCTGTGCCCAACAAACACTTTCCTCAGAAGCTAGGATTTAAGGGGAACTGCTGCCCCAGAAGCAGAAAACCCAATCTAGCGGCACTCTCTTTGTGAGCCCCAGGGTCTAGGGTACCAGCGGCAGCACTCCATGGTCAAAGGCAAGCCAGGTGCTGTCACTAACAGAGACTCATAAGGCAAAGCAGCCAGTAGAGAGTCCAGAGACCAGGATGATGACATTGGCTGGTTAGTCATGGTTTCTAGAAGCCAAAAAGACAAGCAGGAACACTCGGTCGGAGCCCTGGGCTGCGTCTTCACAGTTTAGGCGACAACAGGTTACGTGACCATAATGTCCTCATAGGACTATATCACCCAGGGAATATGAGTTCATCTGAATCTGTGTAGTGTACTCTGTGTCTACCAGCACTCTTCTCAGAATGTTGTCATCATTAAATGAGGTCACAGGGTATACAGAAAGAATTTCAGGTCAAGCAAAGGAAATGCTAACCTGAATCCTAGGCAGAGACATAAGCCCCTCAACCCAATCACAAGACAGAGCTACTTCCAAGTCCCAGAGGCCTTTGCAGGAAGCAGGGTATGGAGGAAGAGAAGGTGCCAGGCATGGAGGACTGTCGGCAAACCTGGGTACTAGGGAGGCTGAAGCAGGAGGATCTTGAGACCATGATCATCCTGTGCAAATTAGTAATGCCTGTTTCAAAATGAGAGAAGCTATGAGATTGGCTGGTGAAGAGTGTGTGTTCCCAAGCCTGAAGGCATAAGTTCAATCCCTGGACCCACAAGTTGTCCTCTGAACTCTCCATATGCATTCCATGGCATGCATGTGCCTACACACACAATAAATACATTTTTTAAAAAAACATGGTTGGAGAGATGGATCAGCAGTTATGAGCACTTGTTTCCTCTCTTGCAGAGGACCTGGGTTCGATTCCTAGCACCCACATGGTAGCTTACAACCATCCTTAACTCTAGCACCAGTGGATCCAAAGGCATGTACATGGCACACACGCATGCAGGTAAAACAGTCATATATATAAATTAAAATAAATAAATTTTAAAAAAAAAAGAGGCTGGGGCATGATGGCTCTATAATAGAGCTAGCCCCTGCCTAGAATCCTCCAGTGAGGGGCTGGGTTGTGGCTCAGTGGTAGAGCCCCTGCCTAGAATCCCCCAGTGAGGGGCTGGGTTGTGGCTCAGTGGTAGAGCCCCTGCCTAGAATCCCCCAGTGAGGGGCTGGGGGCGTGGCTCAGTGGTACATTTCCCTGGTTAGCATTAAGTGAGGCCTTAGACTCAATCCTCAGCATTGAAACAACAATAAATGCTAGTAATATATATTGTTGAACTTTCTCTCATCTCCCCCAAAAGGAACTGTGGCTTCATCTCTGGACTACTATGCACTGGGTAAAGAAAATAATCAAAGTTTAGTGGACTGATAATCCCAGTTCAAGGAGACCAGAAGTGTCACTGGGAGCCTCTCTAAATAAAAATTAAAAAGCAGGGGTTGATGGAGTCAGGTCATCCTCAGAGCTTAATTTGTGGCACTTCACAGCATCCTTGTAGGACTCCAAACCCATCCATGTCTATCTCCCGCTCTCTTCCACACCTAGCTCCCTGGCAGGGTACAGATGCAAAGGCTCATGCCATCTGCCCACTCATAAGCCTGTGTCTGTGAGCCTGAGATGTGTGGCACTAGCAGTCTCTAATCACTGAAGCCCAGGGTGCCTCATATTTCCCGGAACTCATCCTTCACAGCAGAGCAAAGGCCACTGGCCGGCTAGGAGCCAGGTTCAGCTTGCCAGAGGACAGGAAATGGGGCTGGAGTAGGTTAAAAGAGTTGAAGGCCATCGGCACAGGACCATGGAGCAGCAGTGCATCTGGATCCCACAAGGTGGCGCTGAAGAGCCATGAAATTTTAATCTACACCCTTACCCCAATTTCCCCCCAGCCCCCCTCCCCCCCCCTTTTTTTTTAACAGTCTAATTCACTCTGGCTGCCCTGGAACTATGTAGAGCAGGCTCGCCTCAAACTCAGAGACCTAGCTGTCTGCATCCCTAGTGCTGGGATTAAAGCCATGTGCCACCACACCCAGCTTTATTTTTTCCTATTTATTTCTTTAGTTGTTGAGAGAAGGAGCTTGTGTGCTACATACCTATGGCAGTCAGAGGACAAGCCCTAGGAGGGAGTGGGTTCTCTCCTTCTAAAAGAGTCCTGGGGACCAAACTCAGGCCGTCAGGCTTGACAGCAAGTACCTTTTACATACAGACCCCCACAGACATTGAATGGCAGCTTCTAGGACACGATTGTATATACTTTAAACTGTACATCATTGATTATTAATTTTTTAGTTTGTTCATGTTATCTCCACGCACTGTTTTGCCTGCATCTATCTGTATAAGGGCATCAGATCCCCTAGAACTGAAGTTACAGAGAGCGGTGTGTGGTCATGTGGTGCTAAGAATTGATCCAGAGTCCTCTGGAAGAGCAGCCAGTGCTTTCAGTCACTAAGCCATCTCTCCAGCCACCATCACTAACAATTTTTAGTGTTTCTTTATACTGACAATTTTATGCATATACACAACGCCCCTGGATGTTGTTCCTCTCTCTCCTCACACTCCTGGAGGTCCTCCTATGGGTAACCAGTTGCCTCCACACTCCTGATGCGTCCAGTGGCTCCTGCTACCATGCTCCCCACCACGGTCTGCACCTCCTGAACCCTAAGGCAGTAAACCCACCCTCCCTTGTTCCTTTCACACGATGAGAAAAGCAACCAATGCAATGAGTTTCAGTAGGCTATCTTTCAAGAATGTGCCCCCACTGAACTGAGTTGACTGCGTCTGTTTTAGGACGTGGCCACTGAATTTGACACTGCAGGGCCTGTAATAGTGGCCTCCTGGCTTTTGCTTTCAGATTTGGCATTTCACTTATTTTATCCACTTCTTCCCAGCTCTGTGTTTGTGTGTGTGTGTGTACATATGTGTGTGCATGTCTGTGGTGTACATATATGTGCGTGTGTGCATGCATGTGTGCGTCTGTGTGTCTGATTGTCTGAGCTCAGAGAACGATCAGGTATCTATCTTCCTTGATCAGTCTCCATCTTTTTTTGAGACAAGGTCTTTGGCTAGGCTGGCTGGCCAATGAGCTCAGGGAATCAACCTGCCTCCAGCCGGAGCCCTGGCATTACAGTTAGACTCATGTTGTTAGGCTCGTCTTTTTTTTTTTTTTTTAAATTTTATTTTTAATGTGGATTCTGGGATCCAAACTCAGGTCCTCCTGCCTGAGCAGCAGGCTCTCTGCCACGTGAGGCATCCCCCAGTTCCTGATGGTATTATCGTGGGAAGCTATGGAACCTTTAAGGGGTGGGGCCCGGCTGATGGAAGTTTCTGAGAATAGCCCTTTGAAGGTTAGTCCTTCACTTCTGTCCACTCTCTTGCTGGAGACTGGAATCTAGAGTGAAGATGGATAGAAATCCTTCATGCCTTAAACTGCACTGTGGGGGACTGAGGTCACAGCAATGCATTGGTAACTCTGCAGCTGGGTTCCACCTCAGACTCTGGAGGCTGCATGTGTCAGGAGAGACTGGGCTGAGTGGGAGTGGTGTGCCTGAAGCAGGCCTGGAGGAGCTGCCTAGGGTATGAAGAGGGATGCAGGGCAGGGTCATGTGCACCACCCGTGCAAGTGAGGGGGAAGAGCAAAAAGCCACCAAGGAGTGGGGGGTGACTAGGAGTCCAGCAGTAGGAGGCGGCTGGGTGGGCATCTCCAGGTGTAGCCATGGTCCCACATGAACATTACCCTCCCCCCCATCTCTACTTCCAACTCTCAGAGACTCAAGTGGAAGGGCAAACCTGGGGCAACAGGGTGAGGGGTCTCACAAGAGTGGCTAGGCTCTGGGATCCCACACACAGACTCACCAGCAGCCTCAATGTGGCCCCCTCACCTCACTTCCCAGGTCCCCTCAGGGCTGCAAACACATGAAAGAGACAAAATCTTGCCCTGTGGAAGCTTGATGGCCCAGAGAAGGGGGGTGCTAGAGAGGTGAGGTGGGACTGGGGGGGGGAGAGAACCCTCTTAGAGGCGAAAGGGAGAGGGCTCATGGAGGGGGGACCAGGAAGGAAGACATTTGAAATGTAAATAAATAAAATAATTAATTTTTGAAAAAAGCTTGCCCTGATGAGGACCAAGTCTGTGTTCCCCCTGAGGGAGGCACAGATTCTGAAGCAAAGTCTGACTTTATTTGCACAGACACACCACTGCCCCCCACTTGTGGTGCTCGAGGAGCTCCAGCCATGCAGTGCTGGCTTACACGTGCTGCTTTCGATGTCTTAGCACCTCAGTGGGAGTGAAGAGGAAGTCCTGCCCACACACCTGGCAGTGGTAGGGCCTCTGAAGGGCTGATGTCTTCTGTGGTGGTGCAGGAGCAGCCTCCTCAGATCCTGCAGAGGAAAGGGATGGCTCTGGTTCCCATCCAACCCTAGTGCCTGTGAGCCAGGCTGGCCCCAGCACTGGGGGCACACAGCCACAGTCTTTGTCGTGGAGTGGCACTGTGGGACTGTGGGACTGTGGGACTGTGATGCTGTGGGACTGTGACACTGTGGGTCTGTGACACTGTGGGATTGTGACACTGTGGGACTGTAACATTGTGGGACTGTGACACTGTGGGACTATGACACTGTGGGACTATGACACCATGGGATTGTGACACTGTGGGATTGTGACATTGTGGGACTGTGACACTGTGGGACTGTGACACTGTGGGATTGTGACACTGTGGCACTGTGACACTGTGGCACTGTGACACTGTGGCACTGTGACACTGTGGGATTATGGGACTGTGTCACCGTGGGACTATGACACTGTGGGACTGTGACACTGTGGGACTGTGACACTGTGGGATTGTGGGACTATGGCACTGTGGGACTACGACACTGTGGGACTATGACACTGTGGGACTATGACACTGTGGGACTGTGACACTGTGGGACTGTGACACTGTGGGACTGTGACACTGTGGGACTGTGACACTGTGGGACTGTGACACTGTGGGACTGTGACACTGTGGGACTGTGACACTGTGGGACTGTGACACTGTGGGACTATGACACTGTGGGACTATGGCACTGTGGGACTATGACACTGTGGGATTATGGGACTATGGCACTGTGGGACTATGGCACTGTGGGACTATGACACTGTGGGATTATGGGACTATGGCACTGTGGGACTGTAACACTGTGACACTGTGGGCCTGTGGCACTGACACTGTGGGATTGTGGGACTGTGACACTGACACTGAGGGACCATGGGACTACGGCACTGTGACACTGTGGGACCGTGGGACTGTGGCACGGTGGCAAATGAAGCAGAGCACACTAAGGCAGAAGTGGCTGTGTGACAAGGAAAACACAACTACCACTGAAGAGAAAACAGGAGAAGAGCTGGCCTGCCGGGTCCTCCCTCCCTGACTGACCAGGCTTCAAGGATTGCTTGTGGTCCCAGCCAGTGCCAGGGTGACTACTGGTCCCCAGAATCCAGCAAGCCAGACACAGAAAGCAACGGGTGATGGACAGTGGTTAAGGACATCACTCTTGGCAAAGGACACAGACACAGACAGTCACACACAAACACATACAGACACACAAACACACACAGACACACACATATGGACATGCAAACACACATAAACACACATAAGCACATAGACACACAAAGACACAGACACAAACGTACAGATACACAAACACACAGATACACACACACACACAGACACACACACATAAATACACACACAGACTTGCCTGGACCATCGCTTGGCGCCTCAGGGCAGGTGTTCTCATGAGCAATGCGCTCCAGGGGTGTGAATGGCATGTGCAGGCCGCAGTGTGGGCAGGTCCAGAAGGAACGCAGACAGTCACTGTACAGGTCAGTGTCACTCTACAACAGAGGAAAGGTGTCACGACCCCCGCTTCAGCGGCTGGGGCTTCCAACCACCAACTCCAGAGCCGCAAGTGACCTCACTCACCGTGAGGCAGTTGTACGTGAGATAATCAGAGACAGCATAGCCGCCCTTGGTGGGATGTGGGGACAGGGTAGAATTTCCAAAGAGGTCGGGCAGACTAGGGGCAGTCGTGATGGTCTGGGGTCCCACATAGAGGTTCTGGGCTTCTAGACCAGTCAGCTTTCGGAGGCGGTAGGGAACCTACAGAAAGGGAAAGCAGAGACAGAGATGGGGTGGGCACCCCCAGAGCCAGCTCTGCCTAAAGCCCTCCCTTGGTTGTGGCCCCATGGCTCAGTCACTCTCCCCAGGCTCACCCTCTGCTGCCCCTAGCTGATGAGAGCTCAGCTAGCCCTTAGCTGCCTTCTGCCCCTCTTGCAAGGTGCCTCAGGCTTGGTCCCCTTTCCCCAACTGCCTAGGCCCGTCCTCACCCCCCTAACCCCCCCAACCCCCGCTGAAGTCAGCCTGGACTCACCCCTCTCCCTAGATTCCCATGGCTCAGAATCAGAAGCAACTGTTTCCACCCATGAGAGTGGTTTCAGCCCACTCTGCCCACATCTTCCTCTGTCCTCAGACCCCTGGTCCCTCATGCTCCACATGTCCTTAGCTTACACCATGCATGCAGAAGGCACCTATCATCTGCTCAGTGAATGGCACATAGTTGTGTCTAGCAGCATGGCCTCTGGAGCCAAACATCAGTGCTTCCCCTTATCAGCCACGTGACCTCAGGTACCACTGAGACTCTTTGAATCAAAAAATCCTTAAATGAGCCCCCACTAAGTGACGCCTCCTTCTGGCCTCACGGTACCTTGGCCACCAGGAACTGTAGCAGCTCCCTGCTCAGAGCAGCCACCTCCTGGGGGCTGACTGCTGGCGACCCCATGTCTTCCTCATGCTCTAGCTTCTGTCCATGGGTCTGGTGGGCCAGCTGCCGGTCCAGGGCCCTTTCCCAGCGTGCACGGAGCCGCAGGGATGTTGCCAGGAGCCGGACAGCACTCTCGCTATCTGAGAGCTGCAGCTCCAGCCAACCATCAGCCACCAGGCGGGAGCAGTCACCATTGGTGTCAATGGAGCGGCTGAACAGCAGGAGGGACTGCAAGAGAAGAGCTGTGCAGCTCAGGATGCCATCTCGGATGCCTCCTGGCTGTGTCCCTGCCCACCCCTCATTCACCCACCCACCCATGCACTTACCTGTTCATCCCTCATCTGCCCACCTCCTACCTGTCCATCACTATACCCCATGCCCCTCTCCCACTAATCTATCCCATCTGTCTGCTCATTCACCCATCCATCCATGTACCCAGCTGTCTGCCTCTGCCTGTCTTTCACCTATCCATCCACCCATCTGTCCATCCCTCAGCTGTCCACCCATCTACCCTCAGCTGTTCTTCCCTTCCCTGGCCATCCAGCTTCAGGCCCATTCCTACCTGTCCACCCATCCACCTGTCTACCCAGTGCCTGCCTGCCTACCTATCCTGCCACCTGTCTGTTCTCTCGCCCACACATCCTCCCATCCATCTGTCTGTCCATCCTCTACCTATCTACTCAGTGTAACTGTCCAGCAGCGAGCGCTGCAGGCCTCCTCCGCCATGTTCCAGGGCCATGCTGGAGACACAGTGGTCACCACAAAACCAGCCCCGCCACCAGCCAACATTCAACTTAGAGAGCCAAGGACAAAATTAAAGAATGGAATGTCCTGGAAACCTAAGAGTCAAGGCACCCTAGGGGATCACAAAAGAGCGTGAGCAAAGGAAGTAGATAATTGGTGACATGCTTTAATCCCAGTCCTTGGCGGGAGGCTGAGGCAGGAAGCTGGAAGCTGGAAAGACCCCGATACAGAGGCACATGGTCCCTGACACCAAGGCAGAGCCAATCCTGCAAGAAGGGTAGGGCTGGCTATGGGTGGACAGACTGGAGGCTGGTGATGTCCATTTGAGATCCCCCATCATAAACAAGGAGTAGTGAGGGAGTGGGTTAAGATCCAGCATCACTCCAAATGGTGAATGTCTCCTTCCCTCCATCTCACCAGCACCCCACACCATCCCTTTCTCTGGAATAAGCAGGAGCCCTGGTTGTATTGCTTCCCATTCTCCGTAACCCCATCTGGCTGGCACAGATTCCCCAGCCCCACAATAATGCTGGCTGGCACAGGGGAAAGGCCTCAGTGGGTTATGGGCCGCAACTTCCTGAGTCCCCTACGCAGGTTCTTGTCCATCCCCGGAAACAAAACCAGAGGGGTCCAAATAGTGCAGACATCTGACTGGAGGATCGGCTGGGGCAGCACGTGACGCCTCTCCCTGTGCGGCCCAGGCGGTGATAAGACCTCAGCTTCCTTTGAGTAGAGCAGAACACCTAGCCCATGGAGGCAGGCCTGGCACTTTTCTTAGCCTCTTCCTGGATGAGGCTAGGCTACCCACAACTACCACATCAAAGCCTGTCCCAATCTCCAGCTGTACACAAAAGCATGCACCTGTCTTGGGGCCTTGGCACATGCTGGCCCTCAGCTAACGACACTCCTCTGAGTCTGACATGGTCCCTTCAGGACTGCAGCCAGTCAGCACATCTCATCAGCTCATGTCATATCCCAGGTTCCCCCACCTGACATTCCCCAAGCCCTAATTTTCATGGTGATATTTTTTTTAAAAAACACAATCTCAAATAGCCCAGGCTGGCTTTGAACTCATGAGCCACCTACTGGGATTACAGGAGTTCACGTGTGCTTCTGGCTTCCCAGAACTGTGAGCCAAGAAGGGCAGGGAGGGTGTGACTCCTCAGTATGCCTCTGGGTGCTGGGGACAGTGCTTGGCACCAGTGAGCACTCAACAAGTAACCATGACATAGAGCCACAAATGAGAACCACCCATAACCGCTGTAGACCATGCCAGAAGCCAGTGGAGGCAGAGCGCAGCTCCTCCAGGCAACTGTCCAATCTGAGTCAAGGCAGAGGCCTACCTGGAGGGCCGGGATGCGGACACAGTTCACCAGGTATGGCTTGTTGGTCTCCAGTAGGGAGACAAAGGCCAGCAGCTGGTGCTTGCAGCTCATTTGGTCCTTGCTCTCTGAAAAGCAAAAATGGTATCTCAGGCCCACCTGACTCCCGCCACACCCATGACCATCCATCCACCACTCAGGGCCTGTAGTCACACAGCACACAGATGGCAAGCCCTTGGCATAAGACAACTTCGAGTTATTGCAAACACTGCCACAGCCTGTAAGTTTGGCTACTACCTGGCACCAAGGAATGGCTATCCACCTTGATGGGGTCATAGGCACTATCCTGACACATACAGTCCTTGTTATTAAATGACATGAAGTCTGGTGTGTGATTTAAAATGCTCCGACGAGGGCTGGTGAGGTGGCTCAGCTGGTAAAGGCACTTGCTGCCAAGTCCAACAACCTGAGTTCAATTCTCCAGGACCCACATGGTAGGAGACCTGAGTCCCTCAGGCTGACCTCTGTCTGTGGTGGACACAGTGGCATGTATGCCCTCGAACACACACAAAGTAAGTAAGTGTATAAGTGTTATTTGTGAAAACACAGTGCTCTAGCAAAGACCAAAAAGGGGAAAATGAATCCAACCCTCCAGGTAGCTAGTAAGGGGGCAGACACAACAAGGCTGGGGATGGGACTGCTGTTGAGGCCACTCGAGGGCATCCACGACTCATCACTGCCTCATACGGCTGGAAATTTTCAAAGTGGAGAAAAAAAGAAGCTGAGGATGGCTGGGTAGGGCACTTGTCTTGCTCATGTGTAGCTGTGGGTTCATTACCTAGTACCACAAAGAATGAACGCAAAAAGAGAGGTAGGGTGGCGGGAAATGCTAGCAGCGAGGACCGCAACCCCGTCATGGTGGTTAACAACGTTCATTCTGCCCTCCACCCTGCCAATCCGAAGCATTGTTGTCTTTTTCTGTGACCACCTCCCTTTCTCCACAGCCAAGGAGGGTGAGCTGGCTCTCGAAGTCGGTCTGCAGGGGCCCCTGTGCTCTGCCTGTTGCTGCATGTCTGCACGAAAGCTGGGGGAACCTCCCTCCTAGGGACCAAGCTGAGGCTCTTGCAGCCTGACCAGCACAGTGCTAGCCACAGTGGCTCACTGACAGGATTCAGGAAGCAGCCTGGAAGTTCAGCACAGTGTCCTGTCTGAAGCCCACTGGCAAGCCTTCCCCTGGAGCTTCCCTCCCACAGCACAGCACAAACAGGAGATGAGAAGGAGCCTTGGGGAATGCCTGAGTGTGGGACCTGAGCTGGAGGTGCCACCATCCCTCATGTGCCACCAGAGACACGGTACCTTGGCTCTCTTCTCGGCCTGGGGCCTCTTGTCCCTGTGGGTGCAATACCTCAGGGCTGTTGGCAAAGACACTGGTGGGGTGCAGCACGGTGCCCTGCTTGGCCTGTGTGTGGAAAATCTGCAGAGGCCAAAGGCAAGTACTGGAACAAGAGCCTCCGACTTGCCCCACAGAACACCCAGTGCCCCTTTGCCCTCCCTTCTCCTCCATGACTGCACTCAGGTACCTCCTCATCCATGAAGTCCTCCGGACTTCTGCTCAAGCTGAGTCTGACCCTCTACCTTGCCCTCCTCCAGCCCTGTTCCCTCTGGCTAGTGTGCAGAGCCACCCAAGGACAAAGCCAAGGGTCTTTCTGTCACACTAAGTTCCTGGAACACAGTGGGTGGTAAGAGAGAAGGAACTCGACCTGGTCCGAGTCCTTGCGGCCACTGTTGAATGCATCGGGCACAGCCAGCTGTGGGTACAGGCCCCGCCCAAGCACCAGCTTGAGTAGGGCCAGCTGGTCTCGGGTCAGGTCCTGGGCTGAGCTGGCAGCTGCCTGTAGCTGCTCCAGGTTGTGCCGAAGCTTGAATTTCACATCCTGTAAAGGCAAGGATCGGTGGTAGCTCTGGGGGCTCAGGGGTGACTCTGAGTGATCCCCACTCCTGCTCTAGAAGGTACTATGTTAAGATGCACAGGTTGGGAGGGGCTATGGAAATCATCGGGGGGGGGGGGTCGAGGCAGATGCACCTCTTCAACCCCTTGGGGGTGTTTGTGTCTCTTGTGTTCCATGCCCCTTCTTGCCCTCTACCCAGTACCTGGCTGTCCCACCTGGATGTCAATGCTATCAGCCCGCTGGGAGGCAGAGCCCTCATGGTCCTCGTCGCTGGAGCAACCATCCTGCAGCCTCAGCACCTTGCGCCTGTGTCCCCCACCCTCCTCATGCTGCCGCTTCAGCTGGTGCAGGGCCCTGCGCTCTCGGCGCTGCTGCAGCCGACTGTAGCTGTCCCCTGGGGCCACCACCTGAGTCCCACTCAGCAACCCGTGATCCTCCAACAGCTCCTGTGAACAAGAAGGGCACAGGTGAGTAGGTGCAGTGAGTGGGCTCTGGACTGACACAGGCTTACAGGCTGGTATGTGATAACTTTCTGATATGTTCTTCTCAGCACAAAGTGAGGGTATCCCCAAACCTCCCAAGGCTGGGGGATGGGGGGTCAGTCCTTTGCCCCAGCCCTGAGTTCTGTGCCCTGGGAACAGCTCTTACTCATTAGCCATGGAACATCTGGTCAGGCACAGATGGTTCACAGGAGGGTCATGGCAGCTGTTCCCAGAGCTGCCTGCAGGCTCACTTGAGGGCTAGCATGTGGTACAGGTCCCTAGAAGATTCCTCTGAAAGCTAGGATGTGCCTGAGAACCTATCAAGAATGCCAAATCTCAAGCCAGACCTGGCCATGCATACCTGTTATCCCAGCATTCAAGAGGCTGAGGCAGGAAATCATGGATTTGGGGCTAAGCCTGGGCTACATAATAAGACTCTGTGAAGAAAATAGGGACTGGGAGTTTCTGCTCAGTGATAAAGCACTTACCTGGCATGAACAAGGCCCTGGGTTCAAGACCAACAAGGGTAGAACCAAAGCTCTAGAAGCTGCAGACATGGATGGGGAATGACTGAGCCCAGCATTGAGACCCTAGAGAGGTTTCTGGGCCCCAACTGACCTATCTGCCGTCGAGGCCACAGGCTACCCCAGGAACTCCTACTGCTTCCGTGCTACAGAGCACCGCAAAATTCAGTGTATCTGAGCTTCCCGTAAGTGATGGAGAGATGCACACAGAACAGAAGCCACACAAGGGCGGAGAGCACAAGCTCTGTCCACACAGCCTGCTACATGAACACAAGGCGGCATCTGGAGAGCTATGTATATCTGCTCATTGGGACTGAAGAGGGTCATTACTTTCATCTTCCAGGAGAAGTTTCCAGGGGAAGTTAAGGCCCAAGGGTCTCGGTGGAGGGAGGGCCTCAAGGGAACCACACTGTGAGAACATGGCAGAGCCAGGATATGCTACTCGATATTGGGCTGCAGGCACACTGGCTATCCTGTCACCCTGAATGTCCCCCCAGCACTCAGCCTAAGCTGCAGGTCAGCACTCTGGGGCCAAGGTGGGCTTCTCTCTCAGGGTGCCATACTGCCAATAACCCATGTGCCTTCCCCAGGAACCCTCCTCAAGGTGCACCCTTTTGCCACCTTGCTCAGGCTGCCTCAGTCCTGCTCCCCTTGTAGGACAGTGATGTGGTGGGGCCCTGGTCACCCCAAAGGGTCTGGTCCTCACTTTGAACTGGCGCCGCAGGTTGGCCATCTCGTACAGCCGGTGCTCCTCCACACCCCGACGGCGGCACCACTTACGAGAGTTTCCGCTCCGCTCAGACTTCACCTGGTTGAGGGGCAGACACCTCAGAGTGAGAACCTGGCCAGCTGTGGGAGCAAGCCCCAGCACGGGAGGCTCTGAGCAAGGGGTGGGGGGCACTCTAAGGGACCCTCCTAGCTTCTTTCCAGGACTCAGCCCCAGCTCTGTACCCCAACAGGAGCACCCAGACAGCATGCTGATTAGTTCACCATGAACTGCCACTGATGACTCAGGAATGGTGGACTGGGTATACAATGTCCCCCAAGAAGATTGGCTTTTCTCTAGACAGCACTGGGTTCTGTGGGGTTCCCTGTGGATCCTGGGCTGGACACTGGCTGCCATACCCTCACAACACCCCTGGCCCCAGAGCATGAATGGTAGGACAGGGATTCCTTGGGTAGATTCAGGGTTCAGAAACAGGAAGCAGGACAGCTGTAAGGTCCCCCAGTCAGGTTGAACAACAGAGGCACCCAGCCCAGCCTCACCTGCACCCAGGCATTGAAGACATTGAAGAGCGTAAAGGGGTCACCCTGGTCACTTTCCAGTGGCCTCCGGGCAGTGGCACAGTCCAGGTTGCTCTGGGCACTGCGGGTGAATGGTGACTGGACACTGAGGGCGGCAGCAATGGTGAGCACAGGCTCTGCCAGGCTGAACATGGAGCCCAGGATCAGCATCTTCCCTGTGGGCAGCAGGGGCAGAGCTAAGCCTCAAGCGGGAAAGTCATCTCCTTGCTCTGGGGGATTCAGAAGCCCTGATCTCACCTTCTCCATTGCTTCTCACAAAGAGCCTTGGGAACCAAATGGGTCGATGCAAACCTGAGATTAGTGGTCTCGGAACCTTGGAAAAGAGCCTCTGTTTCCCCGTCTCTCCACTAGAGGGCACCACCGAAGTTCCTAAGTCCTTCAGCTCACAGAGCCCTTTTTAGTGCTGGCCAAAACTTTGAGCTACTCTCCCCCCCCCCCCCCCCGACCTCCACTAGCCCTCCATGGCTTGATTTCCTTGGCTCCCCATGGCCACAGCTCTCCTCCCCTAGTGAGACCTGCACCCAGCCTGCCCTGGTCTGTCCCAGTGCTGACTGTGCCTATATCGGAATAAAACTGGCTGCAGCCTTCATTTAGTTCGAGGAGGAGGAGGAGGAGGAGGAGGAGGAGGAGGAGGAGGAAAGGGGGAGGCAAGAGTAGAAAAAGGGGGGGTGGTTGAAAGGAAGGTGAAGCAGGACAGGGAAGGTCATGGGCCGTGGACTGTCCCAAGACCATCTGTGTCTCACGGTGAGTCACTCAGAGCCAGCCCATCGGGGGTCATCTGTGCCACGTGTCCTCTGCTCTACCTCTGCACATGCTTGCTTTCCCCCAGGTGACACAGGTGGGTCACAGACTCACACCCACCCCAGGAGATGACGTGGAGCATGAAGTCAACAAGCTCTACGGCTCCCCTGTTCCCTAGTTCCAGCCAGTTCCCTAACTGGGCTTGCTTCCTCACCTATCCTGATGAGGATCAGAGGCCATGTCCTCACCAGGAGTGGAGGAAACGAGGTGAGAGCCTTTAGCTCCCCTGGCACAGCACAGCAAGAGCACCCAAGACTGCTCTTTATCCCTTCGCTCTGGGTTCCTTGACTTCAGCCTGAACTCCTTCTAAACAGACAAAACCAGCCATCTGCTTAGCTACTGGGGGCCTCAGAGACCACAGCTCCCAGACTCTTTGGGCTGCTGTGCCAGGGACATGAGAGATCATCTCCAGCCACAGAGTTGGGGTGGCCCTGCTGAGGTGGCAAAATGTGGGCTGTGGTGGAAGCAAAACATCTTGAGTCAGGAGAACTGAGGTACAGGAGTGACTCAGAATGACACATCGATGACAACCCAGGGCCAGCAGGGCAGAGCATGAGGGACAGGCTGTACAGAGAGGTGGGTGGATCTGAGCTGTGGAAAGGTCCTGTGTCTGAGAGCCAGGGTCCCTGATGACCTTCAGGGGTGGGGCTATGAAAGGCCTGTCAGATCTTGCTCAGTCAGGCACCTTCATCTTTCCCTCAGGCTGTGCCCACTCCCAGTGTTAGCACCTGCAATGGGGTAACTGCCCTATGAGAGTGAGTCCTAACAGTGTGTCACAGGCAAGATGGACTTTGTAGGCCCACTCCCTCAGGGCAAATGCCCCTTCTTGGTAATGGGTAGAGACAAGCTCACCCCATCCACTCCAGGACCCTAAGCCTCAACAGTGTGGAGTTAGAGGTGACACAGGCTTCACTGGGCCCCAGACCTGGTCCATATCCTGACTCACCAGACTGATCTCTTCATTTTCTGCTCACTCCCCTATACATACACACACACACACACACACACACACACACACACGCACATGCACACACACACGCACACACACAGCAGAGTTCTCCTTAAACACTCCAGTCTTTCACCCTAAGCTTCTCACTGACCCCAAGCCAGAAGCATCACTGTCTCTGCTTGCCACCAGGCCTCTGCTTGAGTGCCAGTTTAGCCCCATTGCCACCTGGTGCCCTCATGGGCAGAGTGCTGTGTCCCCACAGGAGTAGACCTGTCCTCCTCCCATGTACGTGTGAGCTCCTTGAGGGTGGGGTTTGGCTCTCCACTGCCCCAAAGGCTTCTCCAATACTCCTGGATCATGGCATCTAATGATGGGGCTGGGGGCTAACACTATTGCAGGCACACCAACACTGCTGGAAGGAGCAGTTTACTGTGTCACACCAACCAGCAGGCCTCTAGTGCAGCGGCTCTCAACCTGTGAGACACGACCCCATTAGGGGCCGAACGACCCTTTCACAGGGGTCGCGTATCAGATGTCCTGCATGTAAAATATTTACAGTATGGTTCAGAACAGTAGCAAGATTAGTCCTGAAACAGCAATGAATGCAATGTTATTGCTGGGGACTGACTCCATGACAGCATGAGGAGCTGTATTAAAGGGGTGCAAAGTTAGGACGATGGGAAGCTTTGCTCGAGAGGAACGATGGTTACAAAGGCTGAGGACCCCGCTATCACAGTGTCAGGGCCTGGTATGTTTTTGGCTTCTTAACTACATACATGCAGTCAGGTGTTTTACACTACTAGGCAGGGGTGTCTGGAAGAAGAATGGAGGGGAAGGAAGGGGGCTGCAGAGCAGACATGTTCAGTTCTCAAGAACACGAGCACCGGCCAGCAAATGCATATGCCGGGTTTGGACACTGACCTGCCTGAGTGATCGTTTTCTTTCTTTCTCTCTCTCTCTCTCTCTCTCTCTCTCTCTCTCTCTCTCTCTCTCTCAGCATTTATTGTCACATAATGATAATGTGCCACTGAAACAAGATGAATAGATGTATCTCCCAGCAGACACCTTTAAAATCACTCAACTGCCTCCTCAGGCTCTCCCATGCTCGACCATTTCCAGTTGGAAACACACTTTGGAGCAGAGTGTATTAGCTCCTTTTACCATAATCCAACCCAGTTGTTTTCTTGACTTTGTTTTAGAACGAACCTCTTCTGTGTCATCTAATACAAGGCTCATGTACTCATCAAAGCCGATAGTGCAACCATCTATTCGCACAGTCACTTGCTCATACAGCCACACCTATTTTGCAAGTATCGGAAGATGAGGTGGATGGGCTGCACCACCACATTCTATACCTTCTGGTCCTGGCCAAGATACGCCATGGTGGAAGTCACAAAGACCACACAAGTATGAAGACCACCTCAGAAAGCGACTTCTGGAAATGGAAGTCTGCTTATCTTTCTTACTTAGCCTCCTAAGGTCCCCTCATCCCCCGACCTCATCTGCCCTCTTCCTCTGCCAGCCATCCAGGCTTCCACAATCACACTGGAAGGTTCCTGCCACAGGGCCTCTACACTGGCTAGTCCCTCAGCCTGGCATGCCTTTCTGTCACATCTGTCCAATATGGCAGCCACTAGCCATGCATGACCACTAAGCACTTGGATGTGGCTGATCCAAACATGTGCTGGAATACAAAATGCACACTGGACATCCAAGACTTACATGAAGAAACAACACAAATGCCGTGATAATTTTATACCAGTTGCATGTGGCAAAATGTTCTGGGTGTGTTTGTTTAGGCAAAATGAATTACCAAAAATGGACTCTCCCATCTCCCTTTGCTGAGTCTGAAGTTACACACGGTATGTCTGGCTTATGTGGGAATGAGCTGCCCATTCTGCCCACACTGCTCACACCTCAGCTCCATGTTTCCCATCTCCACACAGCTGTGAGCTTCCCAAGAGAGGTGATAGTAGGGCCTGGCCCTCCTTATACCTCCTGTCCAACTCCTGCATCCCCTATGCATCCCCCCTCTCTCGTTCTCGCTCTCATTCTTTCTGTCACACCTATGCCATCATGCCCTTGTGCACACTGCTCACTTTCCTGGTCTGTGACTGTCCTGGGAAGGCCCAGACTGGCCTACGGGTCACTCAGAATGAGCAGACCTGTGAGCTCTGCTAGAAGGGATCCTTACCAATCACAACGTCTACAGGCAGCTGGGCCAGCAGGGACCCGATGGGGGTGAGGGCCTCTGAGCTGTCCAGGGCCCCCTGGTCTTGGAGATACAGGATAGCAGTTTCCACGCTGGCAGGTGGAGGGGGCTCGATGAAGGGGAAGGTGCGTGGGTCCCCCACACCCATGCTCTTCATCTGAAACGACAGGCAAATATCCTCAGGGAACACGTGAGCCACAGCGGTACACAGGACGTCAGATATATCAAACTCCAAAATGTCTGCAATATCGAGGTCCGTCTCCCTCAAAAATCTATCTACTTGGATGAAATGCAATTCCTCAACCCATTAGAGCAATGGCTTCCAGTGAGCTTCCAGTGTGACTGCACTGGGCTAAAAACTTCCCTGGGACAAGGCACACAGAAGCTGGAATGCCCTTGACACCCTCTCTGGGTGGGGGAAGCTGGGCAGAAGCCTAGAGCTGCCAAGGCTGTGCTGCCAGTGCACCACAGCACAGAAATCCTTGGACTGCTCCTTGGCTGGGCATGCCACCTCTGGGGGACAGTAGCAAGCCTGTGACACATGACTGTGCTTTTCTTGCTTGTAGACTAAAGACCACCCCCCCCCATCCATCTAGGGTCCCAGGAGGTGAGCCAGTTCCAGGAGGTTGTAATGAAACACCCCCATCACCAGGCTCATCTCGGCATCCAGAACAAATACCTCTCCGGTGACAAGAGAGTTCAGAGAGCCTGCCTGGAGCATCTGGAGCTTAGAGATCCACCTGGCCACCTGCCATCTCACCTTCCACCTGTTCCCTGATACTGACATCCTATGAGTAAAGCATGTCATCCCAGTACTCCAGAGGATGAGGCAGGAGAATTCTGAGTTCAAGGCCAGCCTGTACTATAGAGTGAGAACCTGCCTCAACACACACACACACACACACACACACACACACACACACACACACACACGCATATACACACATGCTTTCTCTCTCACACATATGTTCTCTCTCTCTCTCTCTCTGTCACACACACACACACACACACACACACACAAAGAGAAGTTGGGAAAATGTTTAAAAAGAAAGCAAAAGTGAAGTGTGTACTTTTGCTTTAGATTTCCTGCACTGCTCAGGCCAGTTGTATTTTGAGATCTAGTGACAGGCTCTTTGTACAGCTCAGACAGGCCTCAAATTCTACATCCTCCTGATTCAGCCTCCTGGGTGCTGGGCTCCCAGGCATGTACCATCACCCCTGGCAAGCTGGTGTCCTTTTAACTGGCAAGTGGATAAGTCACCAGTAGGTCAGAAGATCTGTCCCAGACACACCCGGGCTGTGCGGGAAGCACAGCAGGCACAGGTGGCTGCCTCCCTTGCTCCTCTCTTCTTTTCCTTTCAATCTTTGACAATGAACCCAGGGTCCTATGTCTAAGCTACACTGCCAACTCTCCATGATTCCTTTTTAAGACAGATCAGCCTGACTTCAACTCACTGTGGAGCCGGAAATGAACCTGACCCTTCAGCCTCCACCTCCAGAGTGCTGGGATGCCAAGTGTGACCACCATGCTGGGTTTGCATAGTGTTGGGGATGGAGCTAAGCACTGTACTCATGTGAGGCTCTCTAGCAAGTTTTGGCCTCAGTCCTGACACGAAACCCTATACCCTTGCTACCCAGTCTCCACTGTGCTTGGATGACAGATGCACACGCAGCCCGGGCCTTCTGAAGGGTGACAGGGCAGACAACTGAGCACTACTGGGTTTTGTATCAGGGTTCCACACCTGGCTGTTCTCACTCCAGATTCTTCTCCCATGAAAGGTCTTGTGAGGAGAAGTGATGCATGCCTCATCCCAGCAATCAGGAAATAAAGGCAGGAGGATAGCTTTGAGTCAGAGGCCAGCCTAGAGGAGCTGGGTGTGGTCCCACACTCCTTTAATCCCAGCATTCAGGAGGCAGAGGAAGGCAGACCTCTCTGAGTTCTAGGACAGCCAGGGCTACAGAATACAGAAAGCTTGTCTCAAACTATCCCCCATCCCCTACACACAGACACACACAAAAGGGCAAGCCTAGGCTACGGAGCAAGTTCCAGACCAGCCAGGTATACACAGAGATCTACACAGAGTAAGAACAAGAGAGCTCTGTTGGCCATCCCATGAGGAACTCTGTCACACACACTGAACCAAAAGCTGCACGTAAGACAAAGGTCATGGTTTAAATGCCCTAAGAAATCCGGGTTATACCTAAACATAGAGAAAGCAACATCCAGCAAACCCGTGGCCACCATCAGACTGAATGGAGAGAAACTGGAAGCAATCCCACTAAAGTCAGGGAGTAGGCAAGGCTGCCCTCTCTCTCCCTACCTATTCAATATAGTACTTGAAGTTCTAGCTAGAGCAGTCAGACAACAAAAGGAGGTCAAAGGGATACAAATTGGAAAGGAAGAAATAAAAATATCAACATTTGCAGATGATATGATGGTATATTTAAGTGACCCGAAAAACTCCACAAGGGAACTGTTACAGCTGATAAACGACTTCAGCAAAGTGGCCAGTTATAAAATTAACTCAAACAAATCAGTAGCCTTCCTATACTCGAAGGATAAGCAGGCTGAGAAAGAAATTAGGGAAATGACACTCTTCACAATTGTCACAAACAATATAAAGTATCTTGGTGTGACTCTATCCAAATAAGTGAAAGATCTGTATGACAAGAACTTCAAATCTCTGAAGAAATAAATCAAAGAAGACCTCAGAAGGTGGAAAGATCTCCCATGCTCATGGATTGGCAGGATTAATATAGTAAAAATGCCCATCCTGCCAAAAGCAATCTACAGATTCAATGCAATCCCCATCAAAATTCCAACTCAATTCTTCATGGACTTAGAAAGAGCAATTCTCAAATTCATATGGAATAACAAAAAACCCAGGATAGCAAAAACTATTCTCAACAATAAAAGGACTTCTGGGGGAATCAGCCTCCCTGACCTCAAGCTGTACTACAGAGCAGTAGTGATAAAAACTGCATTGTATTGACAGGCAGGTAGATCAATGGAATAGAATCGAAGACCCAGAAATGAACCCATACACTTAAGCTCACTTGATCTTTGACAAAGGAGCTAAAACCATCCAGTGGAAAAAAGACAGCATTTTCAACAAATGGTACTGGTTCAACTGGCAGTCTACATGCAGAAGAATGCAAATTGATCCATTCCTATCTCCCTGTACAAAGCTCAAGTCCAAGTGGATCAAGTACCTTCACATAAAACCAGATACACTGAATCTTATAGAAGAGAATGTGAGGGAAAGTCTCGGACACATGGGCACAGGGGAAAAGTTCCTGAACAGAACACCAATGGCTTGTGCTCTAAGATCAAGAATCAATAAATGGGACCTCATGAAATTACAAGCTTCTGTAAGGCAAAGGACACTGTCAATAGGACAAAACGGCAACCTACAGATTGGGAAAAGATCTTTACCAATCCTACCTCTGACAGAGGGCTAATATCCAATATATACAAAGAACTCAAGTTAGACTCCAGAGATTCAAATAACCCTATCAAAAAATGGGGAACAGAGAATTCTCAACGGAGGAAACTCGAATGGCCGAGAAGCACCTAAAGAAATGTTCAACATCCTTAGTTATCAGGGAAATGCAAATCAAAACAACCCTGAGATTCCACCTCACACCAGTCAGGATGGCTAAGATCAAAAACTCAGGTGACAGCAGATGTTGGTGAGGATGTGGAGAAAGAGGAACACTCCTCATTGCTGGTGGGAATGCAAGCTGGTACAACCACTCTGGAAATCAGTTTGGCAGATCCTCAGAAAAATGAATATAATACTACCTGAGGACCCAACTATTCCACTCCTGGGCATATACCCAGAAGATGCTCCAACATGTAATAAAGTCACATGTTCCACTATGTTCATAGTAGCCATATTTATAATAGCCAGAAACTGGAAACAACTCAGATGACCCTCAACAGAGGAATGGATACAGAAAATGTGGTACATTTACACAATGGAATACTACTCAGCTTTAAAAACAATAACTTCATGAAATTCGCAGGCAAATGGATGGAACTTGAAAATACCATCCTGAGCAAGGTAATTAACCCAGTCACAAAAGAATGAACATAGTATGTGCTCACTGATAAGTGGATATTAGCCCAAAAGTTCAGAATACCCAAGAGTCACTTCACTGCAACCATTGGGCTGACCGTGAGGTCCCAGATGGAGGAGTTGGAGAAGGGACTGAAGGAGCTGAGGGAGTTTCAGTCCCATGGAGGGAGCAACAGTGGCAACTGTCCTGACCTCCTCCCTCCCCCAATGCTCCCAGAGACTGGATCACCAACCGAAGAATACACATGGAGGGACCCATGTGGCAGAAGAGGGCCTTGTTAGCCATCAGGGGGAGGAGAGGCCCTTGGGCCTGAGGGTGTTAGATGCCCCAGTATAGGGGAATGCCAAGGAGGGAAGACGAGAGTAGGTGGTGGGTGGATGGGGAATACCCTCACAGAGGCAGGGGGAGAGGGGATGGGATAGGGAGTTCCAAAGGGGAGACCTGGAAAGGGGGGAACATTTGAAATGTAAATAAAGTATCAAAAAAATAAATAAAAGTATAATTTAAAAAAGAAAAAAGAAATCCGGTGTTAGGCTGTAGAGATGGCACTGGCTGCTCTTCCAGAGGTCCTAAGTTCAATTCCCAGCAACCACACGGTGGCTCACAACCATCTGTAATAGGATCTGATGCCCTCTTCTGGTGTGTCTGAAGTGTACTCACATACATAAATAAAGTCTTAAAAAAACAAAGAAAGAAAGAAAGCTGGTGTCAAAAGCTCTGCTTCCAGCAGCCAAAGCCCTGGATGTGAGGAGCAATTCCCCAACCTGAGTGTGGACAGCCCTGGCTGAGTCAAAACCCCTCTGGAGTCCTCTCCCGAAGCGAGGTCAGAAAGCCTCACCTGAAGCACCAGTGCATCCAGGGCCACCCTGCGAATTTCCGGGACTGGGTACGGAGCAAAGGCATCATAGTCAGACTCTGCGTAGAGGCGGTAGCAGACACCTGGGCCCGTGCGGCCCGCTCGGCCCTTGCGCTGCTCGGCGCTGGCCTGGCTGATCCAGAATTCCTGCAGACGCTGCAGTTTGGCCTGTGGGTCATAGCTCATCTCCTTTACCTTCCCTGGGTGGAGAGAAGATAGGAGTGGGTGCTGAGGAGGGCACTGAGCATGCGCAGCAGCACAAAGCCCTGCTGGACACCCACTCAACCCCACACATGCTACTCTGCACCACAGCTCCTAAGAGAATATTCTAGGCCTGCCCCAATGTTCTGCTGACTTCCAGAGCATGGATAAAGAGTGCCCAGCATATGCTGCACCCCAACCTTTCAGAGGTGGGACTGTGAAGTGAAGGGGATGGTAGGGCTTCACCTTGCTCTGGCTCCACCCCCTTTTGCTTCCTGGCCCTGAGTGAGGTGCCTTACTGTCACACACTCACACTTTGTACCACAGGCCCAAAGTCTCAGGGTGACCAGGGACAGAAGCCATGAGCTAGGGACATCTCTGCAGAAACGATGAGGCCAGGTCTCTTAGGTAGGAGGCTGGACGACATCCATGCACCTTTTATACCTTTTTTTTTTTTTTTTGATCTTTGCTCCTTCGGATGGAGCAGTAGTCCCACACATCCTGATTAAGTAAGCAGCTACTATGCACAGGCACAGGCATAGTCACAGGTGCTGGGAAGACAGCCACAAGCAAAGGTGCTGGTCTCCCAGGACCAAGCACACAGCCGCACAGCAGCAACTATCTTTGCCACATTCTACTGCCTCAAAGTCAAGAACATGCTGTGTCTAACTAATGGCACTTAAACAATGTCTTCATGATACATGATATTATGGGATGTTTTACCTGCCATGCCATCACTAAGTCCTAAGGCTCTTGGGCATTCATACTGTACCAGCTGTCCACACACCCACTAGAACCAGTTCACTCCTCCTTGTTACCATTTGCATCTTACAAAGTGTTGATGACCAGACCCCATTGGTCGGCTCTGGCATATCTTAGCAACTATTCGAGGCTGACGTACCAGTGGATCTTCCAGTCGGGAACACAGAAAATAAACAGAACCACGGATTTAAAGTAACAGTCCCCCACCCCCACTGTGAAGGCAGGGGTGATGACCAGGTGTGAACACTTGTGTAGGCCCTGAGAAAGCTGGGGCAAGTCTATGTAGAGAGGGACAGAGCTCCCAGCAGAAGATAAGTAAGCACAAAGGCCCTGGGGCAGACGTAAGCCCTTGGAACACCTGGGGAATGCCTGGGCTCCACAGCTCAGTACCGCCTCCTGCCTGCAGAGGTCTAGGGCTCCCTGGCCACAACTCTATCTACGCCTATGTTTCTCCTGGGTCCTTGTGGTGGTGGGGCGTGGGCACTCAGTGCATCCTCACCAGAATCCACCACGAAGCGGATGCCGTCGATGGTGACTGAGGTCTCGGCTATGTTGGTGGACAGGATGCACTTCCGTACTCCAGCTGGAGCCACATCAAATACCTGGGGCAAGGGAGGAGGTCACATCAGGAGCTAACTCAGCCCTGACTGACCTGCTTGTTTCAGTGGCCCTCTGTCTCTACCCTCCACTCACAGAGCTGTGCTATGGCCTCCTGGTTCCAGTCAAACACGAACACACTCCAACCCATCCCTATATGCTCCCCGCTCTGCTCAGAGCTTTCCTACAGCTGCCCGGCGCGCTCAGGACAAAGCCCCACACACCTGCTAGTCCCACGTCTCTTGACTCCTGTCACCAAGGCTTGTCTTGGTGCTTGGAAACAGCTAAGCATAACGGATATGAGCAATGGCTATGATGACATCCAGCCTGCCGCATGTCTCTGTAAATGAAATCTCACTGGAATTCAGCGAGAGCACCTGTGGCCTATAAATCTGAAAGCATCTCCCTCTGGCCTTTCACAGAAAGTCTGCGGACCTCTGGCTAAGATCCCCAGACCAAATATCCTGGGTTTACAGGCTACTTAGCCATTTGATGGCCATGTAACCCCATAGAAGCCCACTGACCTGGGATTGGGGGATGCAACCAGCATAGCTACACTTGCTTCCTGGCCTAGAGACTCCCACCCCGCCCTGCTTTGCAGGCTGCACTCAGTACCTTGTCCTGATCAGCCACAGAGAGGGCGCTGTGCAGGGGCAGCACCACCCAGCGCTGGGTGAGGCTGGCATAAGCCTGGGCAGCATCCAGCACTGAGGTAATCTCTGCCATGCCACTGAGGAAGACAAGGAGGTCCCCCCGCTCCTCGGGGGGGTACTTATTGTCTATGGCCTCCAGCACCCTCAGGAAAGGCCGTGGGTCCAGCTTCTCTGACTTGGATGCTGTCTGCTCTGCCTCCTGCGGCTGGTACACTACCTGTGAGAGAGCAAAGTACAGCAACATGCTATCACTCTGGAGCAGAAAGCAGGCAGGGGCTACGGGCTCACGGGGGCGGGGGATCTGGTTAGTAGGTGGCACACTCAAGGTGGGTAACTTTTAGAGGAGATAGTGAAATAAAAAAGCAGTGAGGTGACGCAAAGGCTTCTGGGTGCTGGCAATGCTAGAGCTTTTAAAATCCAGGTACAGACTACAAAGGTTTGCTAACTGAATAGCATGTGTGCTCTTAGGGAATGGTACCCTGAACAAGAAGAGCTGAGCCAGAGAGGGCTCCGCCCAGTACTTCTTAGGAAGCATCCACATGGGCATTCGAACCCACAGACTACCAACAACACTGAGGTCCTGCCTGAGGGCTTGACTGTACCATCAAGGACAGAGCCTCACTACACAATGTCAACATCTGGATATGATAACAGGGGGACGGGGGAGGAGGACACATCTGACACATACATAGAGGGTGAGATAAAATGTTCTATGTTGACAGGCCATGCCACCCAGAACTTCAAGCCTGCTGCCTAGGAGAGCCCTGCCCTACAAGATGGTAGAGCTGTGAGAAGGAGAGGCCTGAGACCCTAAAGGACTGCATAGAACAGAGCAGTCTTTCCCTCTGCAAGAGCTGGATTTCCTAAAAGAAAAATAGGCTTCTCCCTTGGCAGACCCTCATGGGTTGGGATGTTGAGAGACCAGACGCTTTAACAAGAGGGGCTGTCAGCCGCAGAGACAGTGGGAGACCCAGTCTAGGGAGGCCACAGCAGAGCTCACCGTGATGGGGAAGAGCCTCCCAGGCACCTGAACCACAGGAGCTTGGCTGAAGTAGCTGGAGAAGAGAGAGATGTTGATGGTGGCTGACATGAGGATGACCTTGAGGTCAGGTCGCTGGGGCAGCAGGCGCTGCAGGACGCCCAACAGAAAGTCATTGTGCAGGTGTCGCTCGTGGACCTCATCCACAATCAGGACCTGGTACTGGGGCAGGCTGGGCTCACGCTGGATCTGGCGTAGGAGCAGCCCCACTGTCAGGAACACGATCTTGGTGGCTGCCGACCGAGTGCTTTCAAAGCGGATCTGGTAGCCAACCTGGGGTGGGAGGAAGAAAAGCGTCAGGTCAGGAGAGAACACGACAAAGAGCACAGGTACCAGAGCTCCTCCCTGTCCTACATGCAAGTCTGAGGCAGAGCCACGGCTGCTGGTCAGACTGGACTCCTGTGTGATTGGTGTGGAGTCACGGTTCTGCTCGGCACACAAGGCGCCCTAGAGACTGGATTTCCCCCCCTTCCCACTTCCCCCAAAGCATGAAACTATATGTGATTATGCTCTCGCCACGTCTGGTGCAGTTTCTGATATCAGAGCAATGGGCAGAATCCTAGCAGTTATGACTTCCCCCTTCTTTGAGTCTTTATTATGCACCAGGAATGCGACCCGACAAATGCTGTGAGTGCATAATGTGACCCTCACCCCATCGCCCTATCTTGACTCCACATGAGGAAGCACAGTCACTTATCCCAGGTAACAGCTGAAACAATACTGAGAAATATTTCTTAACCCTGACCTCACACTGGAGCACATCTTCCCCATACACACACCCATGCCCCACACACACACACACCCACACCCACACCCACACATCCTCATGCACCCATACATACACGCCATACACATACACACCCACACCTTCTTGATGAACTCTGGCTTTAAATGCAGTTCTTTGGGGAGGGGAGTAGTTTTTGTGAGACAGGGTTTCTCTGTGTAGCCCTGGCTGTCCTGGAACTCACTCTGTAGACCAGGCTGACTTCAAACTCACAAAGATCCGCCTGCCTCTGCCTCCCTGGTGCTGGGATTAAAGGTGTGAGCCAGCACTGCCCAACAGGAGTACATTTTCATAGCCCAGAAGTAGGCAAAAATTCTCAAAGCAGAACTCAAAGTGTACCTGCTAACCATCGGAAGAACAAGGAGAAGGCAGATGGGAGAAAAGGCTGAGGAGAGTCACATTACAAACACAACAACAGCAGAAAATGTAAGTGGTAGAGACAGGGTTAGAATCCTGGAGGCTGCCAGGTGTGGTGGCACATGCCTTTAATCCCAGCACTCGGGAGGCAGAGGCAAGCAGATCTCTGTGAATTCAAGGCCAGCCTGGTCTACACAGTGAGACTTGGTCTCTAAATGAAATCTAAGCGATCTAGAGCTTAGAGGGCAGTAATAGGCTAGGGACGCAGCCCCAGGACAGAGCAACTGTCTGTTGTGAATGAGACCCTAGTTCAACCCCAACACACACACACACACACACACACAAGAACAAAGGCCTGTCTTTAATCAGAACGTTCTAATGGCTGCTAGAAAATAACATGGATGAGCGTGACGGGTGCTTCCATCTGTTGAGGTGCTACACTGGTCGATGCTAGTTGCCTCTTACCATTTGGACCCTGTACAAGCTTACCTGTAGAGAGACGTTCTAGAAGAATCATCTCTGGCTCAGTGCCTAAGTGTTAACTGTTATGCATACTGCCCCAAGGACTATTAACTCATTCCACAGTGGAAAACCTGGGAACCTGGAAACCTGGTGTGTTGCCCACCTGGGAGCCATACTGACTGAGGCTCTCAAAGCCAACGCGCTTGGCCAGTGAGATGCAGGCGATTCTCCGGGGCTGAGTGCATGCCACGTGACTGAGGCCGGCAGCCAGTAAATACTGGGGCACCTGAGTGGACTTGCCACAGCCCGTGTCCCCAGCTACCACCACCACCTGGTGTTCCTTGAGAGTCTGCAGGATGCGGTTTCCGTACTGGGCGATGGGAAGCGCCGCACGTTCACGCTGCAGTTTGGCGAGCCTCCCAAAAGCTTGCTTCTGCTGGAAGTCTAGGTAGTGAAGCAGTGCACGGCGGAACTCAGACACCCTCTCGGGGGGCACCCCCCTGACGGGCCCATGACGACCCCGAGTGTCCGGGCTGAGAATGGAGAGGTTGATACGGTAGCGTGGGTCGTAAGTGCGAGGTAGATCAGCTAAAGCAGCGATGCCATGTTTGGCATGGCCAGGATCCTTCTTCTTCTGGGAGGTCTTGAGATGCTGGAATCTCTGAAGGCGCTCAAAGAAAGCCCAGAACTTCTGACACTCCTCTGAACCACGACGGATATAATCCTCATCGCGGAAGAATACATCTTCCAAGAGACAACGAGTCTCTGGACAATTCCAGTCCCATTTCTCTGGGGCCTCTTCCTCCCTGGGAGCTCGACGGTCTTGGTCTCGGTGATCCCTCCCCTCCCTTGTCCTGGGAGGAGGCATGGTTCTTATCAAAGTGCTGTTACAAAAGTAGTGTCCGTCCTAATCACTTAGACCTAACTCCCGACCCCAGGAACCACTTTTTCTTCAGAGTGACCTCCCCTTTCCTTGTACAGGGGCACTGTGGATGGCAGGATGGATAGCAAGGGGCCTGGTGGGTAGGTGGAAATAAACAAAGCAATTCATGATTCCTGCAGTGATCTCTGGAAGGGACACGGGTTCACTCTGGAATTCTAGGTCCTGGATGTTTGGGGAAGAAAAGAGAAGATAGCCATTCACTTTTGGAACATCAGTTAACAGCACCGGACCAGGAGGAGGAGGCCATAAATGCTACTACATGTCGGTCACATGGTCAATCAACAGGTGAATCCTGTAAGAAGGAAGACAGACACAATGACAATAAGAAACGGGCTTCACAACACTGAATGGAGTCCCTGAAAACTGAATGGAATCTGCCAATGGGGCTAGGGATTGGCTTTGCCAGCCTGGCACATGCTACCCTTTGCCTGGTAAGTTTCCATCTTCCTTCAGAGAATAGCTCATCACATACACATGGCTCTCATGGTTTAGACAAACAACAAAGACCTGGCCAGCCATGGTATTCTTCTTGGCCTGAGGAATGGACACAAGACCCAGTCAGGTCCCTATTCTGGAATTTACACCTGATTGCTAGAATAGAGAATCCCTCTGTTTTTATCTAACTAAACAAGTCGGGTTAAACCTGAACCAGTTCAGAGTAGCTCCAGGGCATGAGTCTTCCCTAAATATGTACCTTAGACAAAACCCTGCATGTGGACATAGTGGGAACACACAGGAATGGCCACTGTGAGGGGGTGTGGGAGATGCCTGATTATATCATTGGTGTTAAAGGCTTGGTTTCGGTCAACCCTCCACTTTTTGGCTAGATAAGAAAATGCATTCTATTTCCCTACAGTGTTGAGACAAAGCCCAAGCCCTCACACATGATACACACGTGCTCCACCACTGAGCCATTCTGCTTAAAGTCAGAAACTTGTTTGTCAGCTCAAGAAAAATCTTAATGAAGCACTTATAGCTGTATGTACAATTTTCTGGAGAGAAGTTCCTCATTCTTCCTTTTTCTTTAAGATGTATCTTATATGTGTGTATGTGTTGCCTGCATGTATGTATATATACCACAATGATGCCTGACGCCCTTGGAGGAAGACGGTGTCAGATCCCTCTGGAACTGGACTTACAAGTGGTTGTGAGCCACCATGTGGGTACTGGAAATTGAACCTGGATCCTCTGGAAGAGTAGCCCATGCTCTTAACTGCTGAGCCTTCTTTCCAGCCTCTCATTCTTCTTTCTTAAAAGGATTTATCAGGCCGGGCAGTGGTGGTGCACACCTTTAATCCCAGCACTCAAGAGGCAGAGGCAGGCAGATTTCTGAGTTCAGGCCAGCCTGGTCTACAGAGTGAGTTCCAGGACAGCCAGGGCTACACAGAGAAACCCTGTCTCAAAAAACAAAAAAACAAAAACAAAAAACCACTGGCAAAGAGGCCAAGCAGCCACTATTACTCAGGTTCAATGCTTTCTCCCCACAGGAAGAGATTCCAACACACGGAAAATAGCAAAGGCACAAGAGGATCCAGCCTGGGGAAAATGACACAAAAGGCCACAAATCACCTCCTGATGGCGTTAGCAAACCACCAACCCAGCCTTCATTCTCTCACGGGCTATCACCAAAGAGCCCGAGGTTTGCTTTATGCAGTCACAGGGGTGGGAGGGACTTGGTCCCCTCCTGGGAGCTGTCCCAGCTACCTTTGAGTGTCCAGTGTGGTAGACCCTGTGAAGCGGTGGGGTGATTCCCACAGACACAGCAGACACTGCACAGTACAACACTTCTGAGTAAAGACTGAAGCGTGGTGATGACAAGACTTAGAGAACTCTATTCTAGAAGCAAATGAGGACCAGGCCTTGGAATCCTGCTAGAAGATGGAGCCAGTGATCGTTAGGAAAAGATAGGAACAGCAAAAAGGAGAGAGCTCCTTTTGGGCAACAAAATGTCCACTCATGCTAGGCCCAACATCAGCATCCATGGCTCCCAAGGAGTCTGTTCCCTGAAGCATTCCTTCACTTGATCTGGGTTTTGTTTGAGTTGGGGTCTCATGTAGTCCAGCCTGACCACAGGTAAGGATGACCTTGGACCACTCAGACTGGAGACCATCCAGTCTCCATCACCTAAGTGCTGATTGCAGGTAAGCACCATTATGTCCAGGTATGGTTTACAAAGCCGTCTTTCCCACACCTCCCCTTCCCACTTCTCCTCAGACCTCCACTTGACTTTATTTTTGTTTTGACTTTTTCTCAGATTTATTTATTTTTGGAGACAAAAGTCACCCTATGTAGTTGGGTTGGCCTTTAACTCACAATCCTCCTGCTTCAGCCTCCTGTGCTCAGATTCCACACCTAGCTCCTGGCCCTCTATTTGTTTACACTTCTCCAGTCAATACTTCCATCTAAGAATGGTCTCTTTCTTTACAGCTACCACTCAGGTACTTCTAAGTAGTCTCAATCACGTATGTATACATATATGTATCTTCACTTTCTCACAACATTAAGAAAACACTATTTCCACTCTAAGCAGCACGAGAAATGCAAATTTGGGGTGCATTTCTTCCTTTTGTCATTTTTCAGCACAACTCTGCCATCACCTCCAACTTTTTAGGTTCTGTTTCAAATTCCATCTTTCCATAACTGTGGGTCACACCACCATCCAGGCTTTCGTGCCAATCTGTTCCTGACGCCATTGTGAGCCTCTCTTGGAGGCACCCCATCACCCTGGTCCCCTTTTCTCTCCCTTTCCTAGACCCTTGGTCCCTCTGTGCCGCCATTCGTTTCAGTTCCGGGCCTCTTGGTCCTCCAGCTTCTCACTAAGAATCGCGCACTGCCAGAACTACCTGGGTCCTGGCACATTCCTTCATTATATTGGGGTTCTCTTAACTCCTTGGCTCGCTCGAAACCAGCCGCAAACACGTCATGCAGCCGGCATCACAGCCACGCAGATAGCCCGCACACACGCCCCGCCCCTTACCTCCGAAATAGCGTGGACGTCTGGACTTCCGGTCCCAAATGGTCTGCGCCTGCGCACGCACCTACCGCTCCTCAGGCTGAGCATGCGCAGACCGCTAAAGCGGCTGTAAGCCTCTCAGTACAATGAAGCCCAAAAGGGAATAGCGGGCGGGTCATTGCCCATCGCCCAAAGCGCTCATGGGCACCTTGCTTCAGGCAGTATTTCGGGTGATTCGACGCCCTCTAGAGGCCAGAAGAGGGGTTACTGGTAAGTGCCTGACCCTAGCCATGTCCTCTCCACAGCCCTATACACCCAGAATTGCTAGAAAGTCAAAGTTTTAGGTCAGCAAGGGAGCTCAAACACTATTAAAACAATCCCGTGACTGGGCGAGGTGGTGCACACCTTAAATTCCAGCACTTGAGAGGCAAAGAGAGGTGGATCTCTGTGAGTTCAAGACCATCCTGGACTACATAGTGAGTTCCAGGTCATCTACGACTACATAACCCTAATTAGAATTAATAAAATAATCATGTGACCACTCTATCACTATAACTCACTAATAAGTAATCAGATCTAACCCCAGCAGCCTTAAGCTCGGGGCCAGCTCTGTGCTGATCGGTCTTGTGTCTCTTTAAACCCACTATAGAGCCACAAATGTTGAATTAATGACTAAATGGGTAAGAAAAGACTCCAGAGAAAACCACTTAGTACTCCTCGATGTACCAATCCTTGGGGAACTGAGCCTCAGTTCCCCAAGAAAACTTGTTGCAAAAAACCAAAAACAAAAAAAAAAATCACTGAAAAGTATATATAAAAATATATAAACCAGGCCAGCTTTTGAGGTTTTTTGGTTTGTTTTTTTTTTTTTTTGGTTTTTCAAGACAGGGTTTCTCTGTGTAGCCCTGGCTGTCCTGGAACTCACTCTATAGACCAGGCTGGCCTCGAACTCAGAAATCCACCTGCCTCTGCCTCCCAAGTGCTGGGATTAAAGGCGTGCATCACCACTGCCCGGCAGCTTTTGAGGTTTTTGCTTCCCCTTCAGGCTTCTCTCTGCAGCTCACTTTTTTTCCCCCACTCAAATATTACTGCACTGAAGCTGTCATCTCTGACCTTGCTTCTAAAAGCAGCTCCCTCCACACCCTCCTTTCCTGTCTGTGTTTCTCCAAAGAGCAGGCATTATTGCTCAATATTTTATTTATTTGCTTATTTGTGTATTTCAGACTAGAGCTTTCTGTTTTGCCCAGGTGTCAACTCATCATCTTCCACCACAGCCTCCTGAGCACTGGAGTAATGGGTGTGCTTCACCGTGTCCTATTTAATCTTATTTTTGTGACTGTCTCTGTGTCCTCCAGTAAGATATGTGCTCCATAGAAGAAGAGAACTCATCTCTTTCGTTCATCATAGTCTCCTCTTTAAGAATGTACCCCCCCTCCCAGGGTAGTGCAATCCTAAGGGTAAAGGAGGACATCTGGAAGCATATACTCAAGATCAGTGGTTTACTGAGGGACTTATATGCACAGCAAGCAGTGAAAAAAAAAGTTTATGCACTTTTTTTTTTTTTTTTTTTGAGAAAGGGCCTCATGTAACCTAGGCTAGCCTTCACTATGTAACTAAAGATAGCTTGAACTCCTGACCCTCCTGCCTCCACCTTCT
>JADRCH010000250.1:392018-409925 GCA_019843965.1 Rhynchomys soricoides | reverse complement strand
GTAACTAAAGATAGCTTGAACTCCTGACCCTCCTGCCTCCACCTTCTGAGTTCTGGTCTTACATATCTGTATCAACACCTGCTACTTTATTTGGTGCTGAGGATTGGTCCCAAGGCCTCATGTAAACTAGGCAGACGAGGAACACGGAAGAGGGATGGAAGGAAGCAGCCTGGCAATGAGACAGGGAGATAGAGCGGATCGTAACACCAAGGCAAGGACTCTGGCTTGGGAGCCAAGGTGGGGGGGGGCAGTGGGAGGAGTTTAAGCAGAGGAAGGATTGTAGACAGGATCTGGTGCCCATGTGAGAAACAAACCCTGGGGAATTGTGTTAGTCAGGGTTCGCTAGAATGGCGGAATTTATAGAATGAAGCTCTTTGTCTGTATTATATAGAAAGGGGGTTATTAGAATGACTTACAGGCTGTGGTCCTGCTACTCCAAGGATGGCCTGCTATGAACAGGAAGTCCAAGAATCCACAAGTTGCTCAGCCCATAAGCTGGATGTCTCAGCTGGTCTTCAGTACATGCTAGAGCCCCGACACTGGATTCCCGAAGAAGTAGGCTCTAATGCCAGAGAAGGAATGGACTTGCTAGCAAGGTAAGAGCAAGCAGGCAAAGACCAAAAGTGAGCATCCTTCTTCCGTGTCATTAAATAGGCTTCCAGGAGAAGGTAGGGCCCAGATTAATGCTGTGTTTTTCCACTTCAAGATCCAGCTCAAAAGTGTGTGCCTTCGATCCTCAAGATCCAGATCAAGGTTGGGGCTGGGCAGTGTGCCTTTAATCCCAGTATAGCCCCTAAGTGGCATGCTGCAAAATCCGTCAAAATGGCAGTGAGCTACTCCTTCCCAACCCAGCCTACAGCCACCTGCTCTTGCAGGAGCTGTCAAAAATGGCAGCTCCTATCAAACTGATGGCACCATGATATCTCCACAGCCTGCAGCCACCACAGGAGCTCTTCACAATGGTGCATCTTTCCAGCCTCAGCCTACAGCCTTGGTGAAACACTCTGCAGGAGCTGTCCCACAATAGCTGTCCACAGTGGCAGAACCTCCTCTCCAACCACCCTGAGCAGCTCCACCGAGATGGAGCCTCAGCCAAAGCCACCTGTGGACTAGAAGGATTTCCCATCCTAAACCATGGGCCCAATGCAGGAGAAAGGGGGTGAAAAAAGCCCCCAATACCTGAACAGGAAAACCCACAAATCCCTGAGCTTCTCACAAAAACCCACCAATACCTGAGTCCTCAAGCTCAGGACTTGAAATCCCACCAATCCTTGTAACTTTAATTTTTTAAAGCCTATTTTTAATGATAGTTTTTAAATGTTTTAACCTCCCTTGTAGCCAACGCAAATCAGCAGGGGTGGCACTACATAGCAGAGACATCCAGGCCTCAGCCTCTGCACAAGTCGGTAGGAGGAACCCAGAGGAAAGCTAGAAGTTCTTAGCTGTGCCTCTCTCGGGGAAGTGATGATCAGCGAAGAAACGAGACCAACAAGCATTGCACAGTAGCTCTATAAGCAGGCTAGCTCAGCCTTCATCACTGTCCATCTAGTCCTTTCTATACTCTCTCCAAACATCATGTGTCCTCCACGGGTCTTGCCTCAGCATGTGTCTTGCCTCAGCATATATGTCTATCTCAGCTGACATCACTCTGCCAATCAGCCTGAATCCACAGAAGTGGCGAGAAACTGCAGCACACCACCACTTTTTGATGCATTTCTCTCTATGGAGTCCTGACAGATGCAGTTCAACTACAAAATGTAAGGCAGACCAATACATGCGTGCCGGAATCCTTCATCACATGTCTTTTCTTGTGCTTGCTCTGGCAGAACATCCTTTCTCCTGTGTCTGCTTCAGCTAAATGTCTCTTCACGAGTCTGCCTTGGTCTTTCACCTGTGTCCACTTCAGGAAAACACTCCTTCATGTGTTTGCCCCAGCAAAACACCGTCCAACGCAACTGACTTTCCAAAGAACCCTTATGTTTCCACTTCAAATCCTCACTCTGGAAATCTCTACCCTGAAAAGCTCCGCCCCCTAAGAAATCCTATATAAGCCCTGCCCTTTGTCCAGTTCCCTGCTGCCCGTTCCTGGGAGCAGAAGGCTGCCATCCCTGGCTTCTTCCTCTTTACTTCATTGGAGGCAATAAATCTCTTTCATGAGACTTTTCTCCCTGATATAACTCTTCTCAGAAGAAGAAAAGAAGCAATGAAGAGAAGAAGTGAGGAAAGCATGGGTCTGAGGCCCCTGCGCTCCTCAGCTCCGGAAGCTGCAACACCTCTGCTGAGGTGGCTTCCTCTCATAGCCATGTGGCTCTTGGACCTCCCGTGTCTCAGGATGTCCTTCCCCTGAGATATCTTCTCTCCTCAGAGCTGTATTCCATTTGAGCAGGAACAATTACACCCAGCACTCAGGAGGCAGAGGCAGGTGGATCTCTGTACGTTTGAGGCCAGCCTGGTCTACAGAGCAAGTTCTAGTACATACAGGGCTACCCAGAGAAACCCTGTCTTGGAAAAAAAATTGGATCAAAAATGGATATTTTCCTACCTCAAAGGTAGACTAGAAGTGGACCCATCTACTTCAAACCAAGCAAGGAATATCTCACAGGTATGCCCTCCATTTCTGGATTGTAGTTCATTCACTACACATGTAGTCAAGCTGACAACCAAGAATAGCCATTACAGGAACCAAGATGATAAAAAGAAGAGCAGAGTAAGTGGACCCTGGACAGTGAGGAGTTGTAGTGTGATTTATTTTATGTTCCTGGCCCTTTAAAGGATCCCCAAAGGCTAGTCAACTAGCCTTTTAAATGCTTACGTTAGAACTGCTTGACCCTATGACCTTAGTTTCAATTGCCTCTTAGACTTCAAAGAACAGAAGAGGATATTTTTGAAGCCAGCAGAGCCTGAGAGACAGCGAGAAGTGTCCGGGAGACAGAGTAGCAGGAATGGAGTAGGGTCCAGGTGGCGGAGGATTAGGGTCAGATATTAGGATTAGAGAAGCCAATTGATGCAGGGAGAGAAAGATTGAACAGAGTGAAAATAAGAGGCAGATGAGCCAGGAGAAGCTGAGCTGAGACAGGGAAGATACTGTTAGAAGATGTGAGACTGTAAAATTTGTGAGACTGTAGAAATTTTTCAAAAAACTGCTGCCTTCCTTGAGAACCTAAACTCCTGACCTTGGGGGGTTGCCAGATGTTCTGAACAGGCGGACATTTCTAAGAGCCCTCTCTAACGGCACCAAGGCCAGCCTGCTATCACCCCGAGCCCTCCCTAACCACCAGCCTGCTATCTCCTGAGCCCTCTCTAACGGCTCCAAGGCCAGCCTGTTATCACTCACTGGCCCGAGCAATTGGAAAGTTCCTAACCCTCAGTCCCCCACCCCGCTTGTGGTTTTTGAGCTTAAAAGCTGAGCATTTTTGCTGTTCCGGGCTCCACACGATCTCCTGCGTGAGGACAGTGTGAGGCACCAGCGTGAGTTGGAATTATAAATACAGCCTTTTGCTAATTGCATCAAGCTGCGTCTTGGATGGTCATTGGGTTTGCGCATCGTCCGGGGAGCCCAACATAGACACTTAGGAGAAGAACCCACACAAAGTAGCTAAAGAAAAATAAATGAAAGCTACAATTAGCCAGACACAGGCCTGGCTATTTATAGAGAAAAGAAACATTTTTTAAAAGACAAGTGGCCACCAACGTGGCTAGGCAGAAGGTGAGGCTTGATTTCAAGTACGGTAGAGCAAAAGGCAGGAAAAGGAGGGATAGATATTTTGTTTCAAAAAGCCAACAGGGCGTCTGCTGAGGCTGTTATTGGGAGATCCCCAGCATGGTTTTTAGCAGCAGGTTTTTTTATTCTTTTCCTCATTTTGGGCTGTTTTGTTTATAAAACACTGGCTGAGCAACTAGGAAAAAATGAGGTTAGAAATAGAGAAGCTCAGGAATCAAAAAAACAGAAGACAGGACAAGCAGTTTTAGAAAGATCTAATCGCACCTTAAATGTTTATAAAACAAAAAGGGAGAATAAGAAGCCCCAGGAATAGACTAAATAGGGCTCTGTTAATTTTAAATTTTCTGAACATTAATGAAAAGGGAACAACAGCATCTGAGAGACACTGAATTACAGAAAAAAACTGTGTAATTAAATCATCCTGTATACTATAAGGATGTGTTAACATCAGAGTGGAAGTCAGCAAATGATTTGGGTTGGTGACGCAGATTTGTTTGTATTTCCACAGGAAACAAAAGCTGTGGATACCATCAAAACTGATAAAGCTCACAGTTGAACCCCTTAGTCACTGATCCAAAAACAGCAAAGAAGAGAGCCTGACCAGTCACATTGCCTTCCCCTGCCAGCCACAAAAGCCTGGACAAAATGTTCAGCACCTAACCACTGACAGGCCTATGAGCAGGACTTTAAGTCAGACTATGCCAATAACGGCATCCTGCAAGCCCAAGTTGGGGCTACAAGCCAAAGGTTCACAAAGCTGGGGACAGAGATTGAGAGACTCCATTGAAGAAACTCCAGTGCACAAGATGCTCTAAGATAAGATCGTCCTGGAATACAAAGGGTTCAGGAAGCAGTACCCACACTACAAGAACGAGAAGCATCGCTATTAGGTTATCTCAGTTGTGGATCTGCTCCTAAGAGATCAACAAAAAGATCCCATCAGACCCCCGGGACCCCGGAAAAGACATCGGAAGGAATGGAGAAGCCGCTTCAAACTGCATAATTAGTAGTTAGAACTGTTGGGTTCAGGGTCAGGAAGCTTAAAAATGAAAGCTTCATTTTCTGAGAGCTCATGGAAGGGGCCAGTTTGGGATCTGATCTGCATCCCAAAGGGAGATTGAACAACAGTTTTTTAAAGGATGGGAACACAGAGAGAGGGAGCTGGGGGTAGGGGGAAGCTGCAGTGTTATCCAATCATATTTTGACATTGTGGGTTAAGCAAGGGAATACTTGTTGGAGACTGGGCGGTACCCATGACACCAGGCTTCAAGGTCCTTAATTCATTAGGTCTAGAGCTCAGAGTGATAAGGGGACAAAGGAGCAGGCTAGCTGCATGTGGTTAATTAGGAAATAACAAGCAATTGGTTATATATTTTTATAATGTGTGCACCTTAGTTTGATTTCTATATTCTTTACCAGTTAGCAGACAGTTAAGAAGACATTTGGAAGAGTGGGATAGGGGTTCATTCCTAGGCCTGGGAACATGAATTCGTTTGACCCTGCCGGCAAGATGGAGAAGTTGCCCCTGAAATGTCTGGACTCAGACAGCTGTTTACAACAGAAGCTGTTCAGCTATTGGAAAGTCCCCAGCTTCCCTAGGGCCTGGGACCTTAAATGTAGTTTCTCCTTATGATCAAATGGAGTTTGAAAAGAAAGTGGTAGTACTTACAGTAAGTTTCTTTTGCTGGTTCCCAACAAAACAAATGGGAGGAAATGTAGTGATGGTTTATTTTATGTGCCTGGCCTTTTAAAGGATCCCACGGCTAGTCACCTGACTCTTTGGGAATGCTTAGCCTTTAGAACTGCTTGACCCCTTGACCTTCAGTTCCAGTTGCCCCTTGGGCTGCTGGGAACAGGAGAGGATATAAAAAGCCAGAAGAGACTGGCAGAAGGAGAGTAGGGTCCAGGTAGGAGAAAAGAGATTGAGCAGAGTGAAAACAAGAGGCAGTTGAGCCAGAAGAAGCTGAGCTGAGCCAGAGAAGATACTGTTAGGAGACAGGAGAAGAACCCACATCAAGTAGCTATAAAGAAAAAGTAGAAAGCTACAAGGAGTTATGTCAGCCAAGCCTGTGAGATGGTAGAGGAAATAGTTGAGATTTGAGCCTTGGCCACGGAAAGTGTGACCACCTAGATAGAAAGATGAGAAAATTATTGTTTAGACCATATGACTCGGGTATCTCTGATCCAAAATGCTTGAGACCATAGCATTTCAGACTTAAGCTTTGCTTCAGATTTTGAAATATTATCATACATATATAAAATGAGATACTTTAGAGATGAGACCCAAGCCTAAATACAGAATTCACCTCCTCATAGTCCTGGACTCAGTTACTTTCCTCTTGCCTTGATGAGATGCCATGACCAAGCCAACTTATAAAAGAAAGCATGCAAAGAAGCATGCAAAGCCCTCAGCTTCTGCTCCAGTCCCATGCCTGTCTGCTTTCCACCTTGGTTATTCACTAACCCTTTAAAACTGTAAGCAGTGTCTCTTCACAGAGATAGAGGTAACTAAGACACTGAGCATGGTGACTCGCTCCTATAATTCCAATGCTTGGGAGATAAAGGCAAAAGAGCAAGAAACTCAAGGTCATTCGAAACCTCAGCTACATTTTAAGTTTTAGGCCAGCCAGGTCTACATAAGTCTCAAAAAAAAAATTTTTTTTTTTTTTAATTTTGGAGCATCTTGGATTTTGTATTTCCACATGATGGGTGTTCAAACTGACTTAAGTTTGAACTGCGTACAAAGTACTGTCTTGTGACTGTGTTGCTGTGATCAAACACCACGACCAAAAGCAACATATGGAAGAGTTTATTTGTGTTTCCATTTCAAATGGAGTGTCCATCCTGGTGGGGGAGGCTTGGCAGCAGGCAGCCAGAGCAGGAAGCGAGGTCACATCTTCCGTGGTGTATACATAGCTAACTGGAAGTGGAGCAAAGCTGTAGACTCTCCAGGCTTCCTCCAGCAAGGCTCCACCTCCTAAAAGTTCCATAAACTCCCCCAAACAGCGCCACCAACTGGCAATCAGGTGTTCAAACAAATGTGCCCACAGGGTACATATCTTTCAAGCTACCACACCAGATAGGGATGAATGTTGAGTGAGAAATTAGACATCAGTATCAAACATCTGGAAAACAGACCAAGAGATGGCTGCTACTGCAGAGAACCCAAGTTTTCTTCCAGCACTCACAGTAGGCAGCCCACAACCACCTGTAATTCCAGCTGCAGAGAAATCTGATACCCTCTTCTGGACTCCACTGGTACTACACACACACACACACACACACACCACACAAAATTGGAAAACAACTCATAGGGATCCAAATTAGTCATACTCATCAAATGAAGTCAGAATACACTAAACATTATTTTAATCTTTCAAAGAACTACATTAAATTGTTTTGTTGTTGTTGTTTGGGGGGGTTGTTGTTGTTTTGTTTTGTTTTGTTTTTTTGAGACAGGGTTTCTCTGTGTGGCTCTGGCTGTCCTGGAACTCACTCTATAGACCAGGCTGGCCTCAGACTCAGAGATCCACCTGCCTCTGCCTCCCAAGTGCTGGGATTAAAGACGTGTGCCACCATCACCCAGCAAACTACATTTTAGAAAAAAAGAAAAATGATGGGAATATGAAATCTGTTGTTAAGCCACTGCCCACCAGCAGCGCCACTGCATGGCAAGTAGTTCCTGGAGAAATGCTGAGCTGTAATTCACCGAAAACTTAAAGAAGTATGGTTGTGTTAAGAAACTAGCACAGCCCGCGGTGGCTGTGTGGGTGTATAACCCTGTCCTTACTCAAGAAGTTGGAGAAGTGCCGGGCAGTAGTGGCGCACACCTTTAATCCCAGCACTCAGGAGGCAGAGGCAGGTGGATTTCTAAGTTCAAGGCCAGCCTGGTCTACAGAGTGAGTTCCAGGACAGCCAGGGCTACACAGAGAAACCCTGTCTCAAAAAACCATAAAAAAAAAAAAAAAAAAAGAAGTGGGAGAAGGAGGCCTGCCATGAATCTGAAGGCCAGCCTAGGCTATGGAGAAAGACACTGTCTGTACTGGCTGGTTTTGTGTCAACTTGACACAGCTGGAGTTATCCCAGAGAAAGGAGCCTCCCTTGTGGAAATTCCTCCTTCCATGAGATCCAGCTGCAAGGCATCTTATCAATTAGTGATCGAGGGGGGAGGGCCTCTTGTGGGTGGTGCCATCTGTGGGCTTGGGTTCTATAAGAAAGCCAGCTGAGCAAGCCAAGAGAAGCAAGCACGCCAGTAAATAAAATCCCTCCATGGCCTCTGCATCAGCTCCTGCTTCCTGACCTGCTTGAGTTCCAGTCCTGATTTCCTTTCGTGATGAACAGCAGCATGGAAGTGTAAGCTCAATAAACCCTTTCCTCCCCAGCTTGCTTCTTGGTCATGATGTTTGTGCAGGAATAGAAACCTTGACTAAGATACTGTCTCAGAAAACAGATCTTAAAAACTACACAAATAGCCGGGCAGTGGTGGCGCACGCCTTTAATCCCAGCACTTGGGAGGCAGAGGCAGGCAGATTTCTGAGTTCAAGGCCAGCCTGGTCTACAGAGTGAGTTCCAGGACAGCCAGGGCTACACAGAGAAACCCTGTCTCAAACAACAACAACAATACCACCAACAACAAACTATACAAATAGGGGCTACAAGATAGTTCTGTGGGTTAAATATTCACCACACAAAGAGGAGAACCTCCATATGGATCCCCATCACTCAGGCAAAGCCAGGCACCATCACATAGCCGAAGTCCCAGAACTGAGGAGGGAGAGATAGGAAGACTCCTGGAGACTGCTGTTCCCTCAGTCCAGATGATTCAGTGAGCCCTAGGGTCAGTGAGAGACACTGTCAAAAAATAAGGCAGACGGCCAGCAAAATGGCATCTCGAGTCAAGCCCTTGAGCCACACCTAATGCCCACAGAATGGAAGAAGAGAGCCAACTACTGAAAGTTGTCCTTTCTGCACCACAGCATGTGTGTGGTAGCACATGTCCACCCTGATAATAGAATCAGTGTTCCTGGAGAGATGGCTCAACAGTTAAGAGCACTGGCTTTTCTTCCAATGGACCTGGGTTCAATTTCCAGCACTTACCTGGCAGCTCACGACTGTCTGTAATTCCAGTTCCAGGGGATCTGACACTGTCACACAGGCATACATACAGGCAGAACACCAAAGCACAAAAAAATTTTCTAGGCTTGTTGTTGTTGTTTTTGTTTATTTGTAAGGTGAAGAGTGATAGGGAAGGCACCTGTAGTGGATTGAATATGCTTGGCTCATGGGAAGTGTCACTATTAGGAGGTGTGGTCTTGTAGGAGGGGGTGTGGCCTTGTTGGAGAAAGCGTGTCACTGTGGGTGTGGGCTTTGAGGACCTCCTCCTGGCTGCCTGTGAAAGACAACTCTTCTGGCAGCCTTCAGATCAAGATGTAGAACTCTCAGCTCCTCCAGCACCATGTCTGCCTGGACACTGCATACTTCCATGACAATAATGAACTAAACCTTTAAAACTGTAAGCCAGCCCCAATTAAATGTTATCCTTTATAAGAGTTGCCATGGTCATTCTGTCTTTTCACAGCAATAAAACCGTAAGACAACACCCAATGTGTACCCCCACCCTGCTACACACACACACACACACACACACACACACACACAAACACCAAGTTTGCGTGAAGGCTTTACACACACCAACACATCCATACATATAAAAGAAGTCATAAATAAGTCTCTTGTGTGCTATTTCTGGGGAGACATGAACAAACGTTTACTCCTGACATATAGCGAACTGATGACAGTCCAAAGTAAGGGTGTCACCAAAGTCCAACTTGATGACCCAGTGAAGTTATTCGGGTTACTTACCAGGGAGGGTGGGTGAAGAGAAGTGCGGACACTCACGGAGCAGCACTGCAGGAAGTCTGCTTGTAGCTTTTGATTTTTTCTTTATAGCTACTTGATGTGGGTTCTTCTCCTGTCTCATAACAGTATCTTCTCTGGCTCGGCTCAGCTTCTCCTGCCTTCACTTCTCCAATCCTACTCCTCTGCCTCCTGGAAAGGGGCAACCAACACTAAAGGTCACAGGGTCGAGCAGCTCTAATGGCTAAGGATTCCCAAAGACTCAGTTGACTAGCCATCGGGGACTTCTAAAGGGCCAGACACATAAAACAAATCATACTGCATCTGCCCCAGCATGAGTGAGGGTTTATGAAGGCAGGAACCCTGGAGCTCTCTGGACGGCTCCAAGTCAGTACCACAGGTCAGAGAGGTCTCCTCTCCTCAGCAGCCCTCACTGTTTGTGGTGGTTTGAATAGGAATAGCCCCCATAGACTCATGCGTTTGAATGCTTGACCCATGGAGAGTGGCACTATGAGGAGGTGTGGCCTTGTTGGAGTGGGCGTGGTCTAGTTGGAGAAAGTGTGTCACTGTGGAGGTGGGCTTTGAGGTCTCATATGCTCAAGCCACACCCAGTGGGACAGTCTCCTTTTACGACTGCAGTTTAAGATGTAGGACTCCCAGCTTCTTCTCTAGCACCATGTCTGCCCACATGCTGCCATGTTTTTTTCCCACCATTATAATAATGGACTAAACCTCTGAACCTGTAAGCCAGCCCCAATTAAATGTTTTCCTTTGTAAGAGTTGCCATGGTTATGGTGTCTCTTCACAGCAATAAAACCTTAAGTAAGACAGACGTTGGTACCAAGAGTGGGGGCCTGACCATGCATTTGTTTGAAGAAATGTGGACTTTGGACTAGATTAGCAGTTGAATGACATAGTGGGGTTAATGGTGCATCCTAGTGGGAGCATGGAAGACAGTGGTGATTTGAACTGTGGGGGCCTGGCTCAAGAAGTTTCAGAGGAGGCGAAAGTTCGTGTGTGACCTAGAGACTGTTCTTGTGATATTGTAGCAAAGAATGTAGCTGCTTTTTGCCCTTACCTGAAAAATTTGCCTGACGCTAAATAAATAGAAGAGTTTTGGATTAATTCCATTGGCAGAAGAAATCTCAAGACAGCCAAGTATTGATTCTGTTGGGTAGTTATTATGTTCATCTTACAGAGATATATAATGACAATGAGCTGGCTGGGTAAGGAAAATACAAAACGTACAATTTGAATAGAAAGGGGGCGACAGGAAGTGGAATGGAACTAAGTCCCTTGTTCAAGGAGATAAAAGGACCAAAGAAAAGCTGGTGTTAAATAGAATAAAGGGAGCCATGACCTCAGGGCAAGACCTCACCTTGCTAAACTTCCAACTTGTGGAAAGGAAATTAAAGAAAAGCTTAGAGCCAGGTGTGGTAGGGCACACCTTTAATCTTAGCACTTGGAAGGCAGAGGCTGATGGAGCTCTGAATTTGAGGCCAGCATGGTCTACAGAACCAGTTCCAGGACAGCCAAGCATAGGTAGTGAAGGAAATCAGGGGGAAAAAGCAAGCTAGTGAAGATGTAATTTAACAAGGGGGTCATGTCCCTGCCCCAGCAATCAGCAGAACCTGGCAGCTTCAGCCACGTGGTTCTGGCTTTAGCATCAAGGATACAAGAAAGAGGTTATAGACTCTCCCTCCATGACTAAGGAAAGCCCCTGAGGCTGGGAGTATAGCAGGGGTGTCCCTGCATGAAGTTTTGAAGTTTAAGCCTAGATTCCTTTAGAGACTCCAAGATGTTGGAAATGTCGGAATTGTAGGATACCTGCCAAAGAAAGCTGCAAATGGGTGTGGAAACAGCCCAAGAGAAAGAAGTCTGTTGCAGTCCACAAAGCTGAAAGGAGTTGGAGATCTGACAAGCGTTTTGACATTGGACATGGACATGCAGAGTTTGGGGGTTGCCCTGCTGGTTTTCAGTCTTGCTTTGGTCCAGTATTTCCTCACTATGCTCCTTTCCTTGTATTTTGGATTAGTAATGTATATTCTGTGCCATTATATATTGGAAGTACGCGATCTGTTTTTAATTTTGATTTTCCAGGAGGTTACAGTTAAAAGAATTCAAAGAAGAGGCTTTACAATTTGGACTTTTAAGCTAGTTTTGAACTCTTAAAGACTATGGAGATTTTTGAAGTTGGACTGAATGTGTTTCAGCATTATGGTATTGCTACAAGCCTATGGGGACCAGGGGTAAGAATTGTTAGATAGGAATGGCCCCCTCATATGTTTGAGTGCTTGGCCCATAGGGAGTGGCACTATTAGGAGGTATGGCCTTGTTGGTGCTTGTCACAGTGGAGGCGGGCTTTGAGGTCTCATATGTGTTTAAGCCACACCCAGTGAGATAGTTTCCTGCCTGCAGATCAAGATGTAGAACTCACAGATCCTTCTCTAACATCATTTCTGCCTGAATGCCGCCATGTTTCCCACCTAGACAATAACAGACTAAACCTCTAAAACTGTAAGCTAGCCCCAATAAAATGTTTTCCTTTTGGAGGCTGGAGAAATGGCCTAGTGGTTAAGAGCACTGACTGCTCTTCCAGAGGTCCTGAGTTCAATTCCCAGCAACCACATGGTGGCTCACACCATCTGTAACTGGATCCCTCTTCTGGAGTGTCTGAAGACAGCTACAGTGCACTCCTCATATATATTAAATAAATAAATAAAATCTTTAAAAAAAAAAAAAAAGTTTTCCTAAGAGTTGCTGTGATCATGATGTCCCTTCACAGCAGTAAAACCCCAAGACACTGTTCATGTAAGATTGGTGTCTTAATTAAGTTTTACTGACAACTTGACACAACCTGGAGTCCCCTGTGTAAAGGGTTTGAAGAATTGCCTTCATAAGGTTGACCTGTGACTATGTCTATAAGAGATTGTCTTGATTGATGTGATGAGGATAAGACCACTGTAGGTGTCACCATCCTTAGGCAGGTGATCCTGGGGTCTATAAGAAAGCTACCTGAACATGAGCAAAAAGCTAGCATGCAGATAGTGCTTCTCCATGGTTTCTGTATTCAAGTTCCTGTCCTGACTTCCCTCAATAATGGATTTTCATGTGGAAGTATAAGCCAAATAAACTCTTTTCTCCTCTAAATTGATTTGGTTAGAGTGCTTTATCACAGCAGCATAAAGAAGACTAGAACACTTGGGGAAGAAGGGACCTGGTGTATGTGGTCAGTTTCAGGACTATCCTGAGACTTGTGAGTTGTTTATGTCCTGATTCTTAAGGAGTGTCTCTTTTTTCCATTTGGAAAAATTACTACACAACAGTCTGAACCTTATGATAAACAACAAAACACAGTATTTTTAACATCAAGAGATTTTATGTATAATTGCACAGAAATACATTTAGAAGATCTCATGAAATTTTTCCTTCATTTTTTTAAGGCTAAAGAATTAAATGGAAACTTCTCAAAGTGTACTTTTAAAAAGAAAAATTTTAAAAAGCTTTCTGAAGAGCCTCTCTGGTCCAGTAAATTAACCAAAAATTCTTTGAACTTTTCAGACAGACAGGTGTATACATTGTTCAAGGAGGGTTTGGAGCAGAGCTCATTACAAGAACAGCTGCCATATAAAATCTAAAAACAAAGGACAGCTGCCTAGAGTCCCCTAGTGAGGAACTCCAAATGTGGCTCAGTGGGTAGGGCATTTGCCTAGTGTGCATGAAACCCTGGGTTTGATCTCCAGCACCTTATAAGCCAGGTGTGGTGATGCAGGACAATAATCCCAGCACTCAGAAGATCTACTCAATGTACAATATATAACTATATGATTTTTTTAAATAAAATTGTTTAGAGATTCTTGAAAATAAATTAACAAAAAAGGCATCAGCAACATCAACAGGCCCACAGACCATTGAAAAAGATTTGAGTGTAGACAGAGAAAATACAGTACTTTCAAAGACTGAGGAGTTTAGGACTGGTGAGATGGCTCAGCAGGTAAAGGTGCTTACAGCCAAGCCTGACAATCTGAGTTCAATCCCAAGGGCCCACGGGATGGAAGGAGTTGTCCTCTAGCCACCTCCCACCCCGCTCCCTCCATGCTTCCCAACACAGGCAATAAATAATTAAATGTAATACAAAGATACAAAAGACGGAGTGACTTCAGCTCTCACTTTTTTGGTGACTTAGGATTTATCTGGGCATTCATGTTGAAGAGATTGCCAAGAAAGGAAGAACCCTTGTTTCTGGGAGGGATGCAAGTCAGGGAGGGCTTCTTGGAAGAGGTACCCCCGAGCACGGCCTTTGCATTTGCTCTGTCTGCTTTAACAGTTCCCCAGGTTTAAGCATGGATGCTCTCTCCATTAGTCAAATTTTGGCTCAGTCATTACCCTTTTTTCTGGGTGCTAGCCTACCTGGCTTAGGCTGTCCAACCCTGTGGTGTGTGTGTGTGTGTGTGTGTGTCCCTAAGGTCAAGGCTGGATATCTTCATCTACTGCTCTCCACCTGGATCTCACTATGTAGATTAGGATAGCCTAAAACAGATCTGCCTGGCTATCCTTCCCAAATGCTGTAATTAAAGTTATCACCACCATGCCTGGCTCCACTCTATTTCTTGAGATAGAGTCTCTCACTGGAGTTAGTTGATTGGGCTAGACCACTTGTTCAGAGAACCCCTGGGATCCACCTATTCCCTCAGTGCTGGGGTTAGAGGTATATAGGCAGACCCAGCTTTTGTGTAGGTGATGGGGCTCGAACTCAGGTCCTGGTTTATAGAGCAGACACTTGAGCTGTCTCCCCAGCACCCACTTTGGGTTCTATGGAACATCTCACTCTTGACATAGTTCATATCCCTTCAGCTGTTTCCTATATGTCTTCCTCGGTAAAGTGCTAACTCCTAGGGGACGGAATTGGCCCTAGCCACTGTCACCCCAGCACCTTTATATCAGGGTTTTGCACAAGCAAGTGCACAATGAATGTTTATTGAATGAAGAAAAATAGCCAAGGCTGAGCTCCTGCATCCAGCTATGCCTGAAGCTGCACAATTGTGAGATGGCCTAGGAAATTCAAGTCCTTCTTGCCTACACCGGCATCTCAGACACCATTTCATGGCTGGTGGATACCTTGGTCACGGCACTTTCCTCATCCTGTGGATCTCTCAGGGCCCAGTGACATGCAGCCTGGAGTGATTTGCAGAGTTGTTTTCTTCCGAAATACAAAAACATCATAGGATTAAGAGCACTGTGAGCAAGGGCCAGGCCTGTAACCAGAGGCTCAGCCTCCAGGACCCGGGCAAGGAGCAAGGAGTATGGGGGAGCTATTGCAATGATGACCCGCAGGATGTGATAAGGAGTCCAGCAAATGAAAAACCCCACCACGACAGCTGTGCCCAGGGGCCAGTGGCGGCGGGCCATCTGCCGTTGGAGGATGCTGTGGCAACCGGCCATGAACACCAATGGCCCCAGGAAGCCAAAGAGGAATCGAACAGTGGTGATGGCAGCCTCGGCTGTGACCGATCCCCCATAGTTTGTGCCACACACAAGCCGGGGAGGGTAGTGCTCGTGAAGCAGCCTACGGTAGACAGCAGAAGGCACAGTCAGTAACAGGGCCAGCATCCAGCAGGAGACCTGGACCACACGCACCCCAAGTATTCGATGATCTGCACCCTTCCAGGAGGGCCTGAAAGTCAGTAGGAAGAGGTCGCCGCTGAGCCCGGTCAGGAGCAGCACACTGGCATACATAGACAGAACGGTGATGGAGGACAATAGCCAGCAGCCTGTTGCCGCGTATGGCCAATGGCCCTTTTGGGCAATGGGCACAGCCAGGAAGGGCAGAGACACACAGCAAAGCAAGTCCGCCATGGTCAGGTGCAGGAACCAAGATGCCCCGAGTCTCTGGCGGGACTCTTTCCAGGTTACGCACGCCACTAGGGCGTTGCCTGGCACACCCACCAGGAAGATGGCTGCATACAGCACAAGCAGGAATATGAGGTAAACATCACTAGAGGAGCAGTTGCCAGCTGGGCAGTCTACGGGGACATCCGGAAGGTCACTGTAATGTTCATGATCATATTCATAATCATAATCCTCGCTGGTGCTGTGGTTCATCATCCTGGCCCCAGACACCTGCAGGGGATAGGCAGGAGGGAAAGTCAATGGGAAAACTCCAGTCTTGCTGTCCTGGGGCAAGGTGGGTCCAGTGGCTCCATGCTAGAGACACCAGTACTGTGATGTAGGGTGCCTGCACTCCAGGGTACCAGCCTTCTGAGGTGATTATTGTCAACTGGGAACTGGGCCTCTAGGAACTCCACAGAGGTCTATCCTTATTGTGCTAATTGGTGTGGGAAGATCCATGCTAATTGTGGGAAGGATTATTACCTGGCTGGGATCCAGGAGAAAGAGGGCCAACAAGATGGCTCAGCAAGTGAAGGTGCTTGCCACCAAGCCTGATGACCTGAGTTCAATCCCTGAGACCCACACAGAGAAAGAAGAGAAATGGTACTAAAAAGTTGTCCTCTGAGCTCCACGCTTGTGCCAAGTAGCACATACGTACTCACACACATACATAAAATAAAAATGAAAAAAATTTTTTTTCTTTTTGGTTTTTCAAGACAGGGTTTCTCTCTCCTGGAACTCACTCTGTATACCAGGCTGGCCTCGAATTCAGAAATCCGCCTGTCTCTGCCTCCTAAGTGCTGGGATTAAAGGCGTGCACCACCACAGCCCGGCAAAAAAAGAAGATTTTTAAATGGAATAAAAATAAATGGGAAAAGCATCCGGGCAGCAGTGTGCATTCATCACTAGTGTTTCTTGACTGGTCTCGATGTGATCAGCTACTTCAAGCTCCTATTGTCTTGACTTCCCTTCCTTAATGGACCAGATATTGGAACTATGAGTCTGACTATGATAATATTTAGTAATATATAATAGTATATGATATGCAATATTATTAATATAACTATCAATAACTTTATAACATTATTATTATAATTAATATATTGTGTATATTATATAAATTAAATATGTAAATGAAAATAATACAATTAATATATTATGATTATATAAAAATTATTTTATATAATATTAATATAATAGTATGTATTGTATATTAGCATAATCATATAATATGTAATAATGTATAATGTAGTATATGTTATATATTATTAATTATATAACATATAATATATAACTTATGATGTATTCTATAATTATATTGATAATATTATATATCATACATTATATAATTATTATATTAATTCTCTAGAGTATATATAATACATAATGACATAGTATACAATAATATATAATGAACACCTTCTCCCTTAAGCAGCCTTTTAAGAGTATTTTAGGTAGACCAAGATGGCCCCAAACTCACAAAAATTCACCTACCTCTGCCTCCCAAGTGTCCTGGGATAAAAAAGTGTGCCACCACATCCAGCTGTGGAATATTTCATCATAAAGAATAGGAAAAGAAACTATTAAGATAGAAATATTAGCTAGGCAGTTGTGATGTACACCTTAATTCCAGCACTTGGGAGCAGAGGCAGAGGGATCTCTGTGAGTTTGAGGCCAGCCTGGTCTACAAAGCAAGTTCCAGGACAGCCAGGGCTACACAGAGAAACCCTGTCAAAAAGAAAGAAAGAAAGAAAGAAAGAAAGAGAGAGAGAGAGAGAGAGAGAGAAAGGAAGGAAGGAAGGAAGGAAGGAAGGAGAAAACAGAGTTATCTCATTAGCGTGTGGAATTCCAGAGTATGAGAGGAGAAACTGAGACTCCAGCAAGGAAGAGAACTAGAATTTCAGGATGCTAAGATATCATGCACATCTTGAAATTCTAGTACATGATCCTTTACACACCAAGTACTTGGACTGAAGCCAGGGCCTCACAGGTACTAGTCAGGCCCTCTACCACTAAGCAACCACACACACACACACACACACACACACACACACACACACACACACACAAAACCCTGGGGAATTCTAGGTGGGTGTTTTACTACTGAGCCACGCCCCCAGCCCCTCACTGGGGGATTCTAGGCAGGGGCTCTACCACTGAGCCACGCCCCCAGCCCCTCACTGGGGGATTCTAGGCAGGGGCTCTACCACTGAGCCACGCCCCCAGCCCCTCACTAGGGGATTCTAGGCAGGGGCTCTACCTCTACCACTGAGCCACGCCCCCAGCCCCTCACTGGGGGATTCTAGGCAGGGGCTCTACCACTGAGCCATGACCCCAGCCCCTCACTGGGAGATTCTAGGCAGGGGCTCTACCACTGAGCCACACCCCCAGTCCCTTACTGGTGGATTCTAGGCAGGGGCTCTACCATTGAGCCACGCCCC
>JADRCH010000250.1:243557-392008 GCA_019843965.1 Rhynchomys soricoides | reverse complement strand
CTTACTGGTGGATTCTAGGCAGGGGCTCTACCATTGAGCCACGCCCCCAGTCCCTTACTGGTGGATTCTAGGCAGGGGCTCTACCACTGAGCCACGCCCCCAGCCCCTTACTGGGGGATTCTAGGCAGGGCTCTACCACTGAGCTACATCCCATCCTTGTATCTTGGAATTTTAGGACGTCACAGTCTTAGAATTCCAGCCTATCGGCATATTGGATTGCTAGAAACCTAAACAATTCCTTAAAACACTAGACTTGTACCTCACTTCTGTCTTAGAAGAGCTTGGTGCGGTTTTAGAACCTCCAGGCAGATTCGAACATATAAATTCAGAATGCTACTGTGTTAGAACACCAAGCTCTTGGAATCCCAAAAATTAAAACTCCAGCAAGAACAAGGCATGGAGACAAGCAGTGGTGGTCATATCTTTAATCCCAACACTAGGGAGGCAGAGGCAGCCTAATCTCTGCATTTGAAGCCTGTCTGGTCTACAGAGTGAGTTCCAGCACAACCAGGGCTACAGAAAAACCCTGTCTCAGGATAAATAAATAAATAAATAAATAGGCATGGTAGCTTGTGGGCTCAGTGAATAAAGACAGGAATAAATTCTCAAAAATAAAAAATCTATCTGGGGGCTGGAGCGAGAAGAAAAAGTGTCTGAAGACAGCTACAGTGTACTTACATATAATAAATAAATAAATAAATCTTTTTTAAAAAAAAATCTATCTGAAGACTTCGTCTGGACAATACTAACATAGGAAATGCAGGAAGAACAGAATGTTGAATTCCTTACAGGTCATTCACAAACTCAGTTCCTGGGTACTTCTTATGTTTTTTGAAAAAGGATGTCATGTAGCTCGGGCTAGTTTCATATCTGTTGACCCCTGAGTGTGACTATGAAGTCCTGGTCCTCCCACCTCTACCTCCCAAGCCCTGGGATTACAAGTGTGCACCACACACCTAGCTCTTGAGCATTTTGGCTGTTCCAGGTGTTGACTGAAGGACTGAGGCACAGTTTGCAAAGTGTTTCTTTGCAGCTGATTGTCCAGTGGGAGGATACAGGCAGTGAGGACACAAACAGGAGATCTGCATTTTTTTCTGAGCCATAATAGTTACTTGAGAAAGTAGTACCAAGGCCAGCTGTAGCATTCAAAGCCAGCTTGGGCTTCCAGAAACTGGGAAGCTAGACAGCCACATATACCCTGTGACACTGAACTGACTCAGCAGTCATGACTGGCTTTGTCCACATCCTTCTCTAGGGCCCGTCTCACCAGTTTGATGGGACAGCAAAGCTTATGCCTAAGAAACACACATATGACACAGAGTAGGCTGGGGAGGGCAGGATTTAGGCGGGAGGGGACACCCAACCCCATGTCTGGAGTGGCTGGAACCTGTAGCTGTCATTTGACTATTTATGGGTTGTCTGGCATTTCCCAAAGCCTTAGCCAACACTGTCAAAACAGGATGGACAGAAAGGAAGTTGGGACACTCTCAGCTTTGCCAGATAGCCAGCTATGAGGCCAAGCCATTTTTCTGAGTATTTTTCCATCCTCAAAGTAAACTGTACCTGTTTTTTAAAAACTCACCTGTCATCCCAGCACTCAGAGGCTGAGGCAGGAGAAATGCGATGATTTTGAGGCCAACCTGGCTATAAGACCCCCATCTCAAAACACAAACAAAACAAGCAAGATAAAGCATAACAAAAGTACAAAACCTCAAAGCTTCAATAGTTGTGTGGCCTAACCTTAGTGTGCTTCAGTCTGCAAAGGGAAATAATCATATACCCCACCTTGGAAAGCGCTGGGAACCTACAATGTATTTAATGAGCCTGCTGTGGAGAGAGGCTGCCACAGTGCTGGTCCACCACAGCAAACAGCGTGAGTGTGCCTCTGTGTGTGTGTGTGTGTGTGTGTGTGTGTGCACGCGTGCGTATGCATGTACCTGTACATGTGTGTCTTTGAGTGTGTGTGTGCCTACTGTGTGTCTATCTATGTGTCTGTCTGCATCTGTGCATCTTAGCTTCTGTTATCACTACCTCTCTTCCCATCTCTGACCCCACCCTGCACAGCTTCTACCTGTAACAATCCAGGTCAATTTCTGTACTCAGACACTATCAGCCTATGGTATTTCCTCTGTAAACAGAGACGACATTCTCATGCCATTCTCTCTCTCTCTCTCTCTCTCTCTCTCTCTCTCCCTCCCTCCCTCCCTCCCTCCCTCCTTCCCTCACCCTCTCCCTCTTTCTTTCCCATTCCAACTTGAGTCAGTGCTCTACCACTGAGCCACGCCCCCAGCCCCTCACTGGGGGATTCTAGGCAGGGGCTCTACCAATGAGCCACGCCCCCAGCCCCTCACTGGGGGATTCTAGGCAGGGGCTCTACCACTGAGCCACGCCCCCAGCCCCTCACTGGGGGATTCTAGGCAGGGGCTCTACCACTGAGCCACGCCCTCCAGTCCTCCACCTTTTTTTCAGACAGGATATGTCATCAAACTTCAAGTTTGCCAACTGGCTCAACAGATGGGCCAGAGAGTACAAGAAACCTTCTTATCTACCCTCTCTCATGTCTAGGATTACAAATGGACACTTCTGTACAGTAACATTGCTGCCTACTATAGTAAATCATTTATATTTGTTTGGTTCTATAAACAATACATAAGATATTATTGCCACCATTTTTACATATTTGTTTGTTTGTGCACGTGTGCACACACAGGATGCTTGCATGGTACAGCTCACATTGGTGGTCAGAAGACAACTCGTCCTCGACCCTCTTCTACCATGTGGGGTGAGAGATATCATATACAGTTGTCAGGCTTGGCAGTAAGTGCATTTACCTGCTGAGGCATCTTGCCCCTGAATGGCTGTTTTGTTTTGTTTAAGACGGGGCCCTAACACTGGCTGGCCTGGAAGTTACTATGTAGATGGACTGGCCTCAAACTCACAGAGATCTGCTACTTCTACCTCCTGGGTGCTGCAGTTAAAGCTTGGTCTACCACGCATGACTTACTTTTTCATTTTTATTTATGAATACCCATGTGTGTCTGTTTAAGTGTAGGCCACATGTGTGCAGTTACCTGTTGGGGCCAGAAGAGGGCATCAGACTCCCTAGAGCAGGAGCTACAAGTGTTCGCAAGCCACCTGATATGATGGGTGCTGGGAACCTAACTCGGGACCTCTGAAAGAACAGTCCATGTTGTTAATCACTGATCCATCTCTTCAGCCCCAAACTGCCACTTTTAATTATAAGCCGAGCGTACTGATGCAGACCTTTCATCCTAATGCTCTGAAGGCAGAGGGAGGCGGGTCTCTGTGAGTGAAAGACCAGTCTGGTCTACATAGTGAGTTCCAGGATAGCCAGAGCTACATAGAGATATTTTGTCTCAATAATAATAACAACAACAACAAACATACAAGCTGATGAGAAAAGATAGGTCGATGGTGGCAAATTTGAGCAAATCTCAAGAGCATTCATATATAATACAAATGTCATAATGAAACGTTATTTTGTATGCTAAAAATGCAATTAAAAATGGGGAACACTGACTATGGGATACATTCCTGAAATCTCAACACTTCGGAGACCAGGCAGGAGGATTGCCATGAGTGTAAGGCCAGTTTGGTCTACATAGCAAGTTCCAGGCCACCTTAGGCTATACCATGAGACTCAGTCTCTGAAAACCAGAAAACTGGGCTGAGGATGGGACTCAGCTGGAGGAGTGTTCACCAGTACCAAACTAAGCACTAGTGATCCATCCGAAGAACATCAGCACTTGAGAGGTGGAAGCAGGAGGAGCGGAAGCCAAATGCCATCCTAAGCTGTGAGCTTGAGGCTGGTGGGCTACAAAAGATCCTGGAGAGAGAGAGACAGAGGGAGAGAGGGAGGGAAAGAGGGAGAAAGAGAGACAGACAGAGAGACACAAACACAGAGAGACGGACACAGAGACAGAGACAGAGGGGGAGAGAGAGGGAGGGGGAGAGACAGAGAGGGAGAAGGAGAGACAGAAAGGGAGAAGGAGAGAGGCAGAGACAGAGAGAGACACACAGAGAGAGACAGAGCTGGGGAGAGAAGGAAGGGGAGAGACAGAGGGAGAGAGAGAGGGGGGAGAGAGGCAGAGACAGAGACAGGAGAGACAGAGCAGGAGAGGGAGAGAGATGGAGAAAGAGAGACACACAGAGAGACAGAGAGAGAAAGGGAGAGGGAGGGGGCAGAGACAGAGAGACACAGAAAGGGACAGAGAGAGGTAGAGAGGGAGAGACAGAGAGGGATAGGGGTGTGCTCACTGCGCTCAGTGTATGTGTATTCTGTTTCAAAACTGTCTGTCCCACCCAGCCCAGTCCAGAAGATACATTATCACACTTTCCCAGAACTTGGGCTCCACCCTGTGTGGACACAGCCTGTTCCTGGCATCTACAGCAGGCTGTGGGGTTCATACGGTGGCAGAAGAAAGAATGAACTAGAACATCAAGGCCTAAAGGGGGCTAAGGAGTTGCTTAGGGGCTGAGGGGGTGGCTGGGGGACAGTGCACATCCTGAAAGCCGCATGGCTCGAGTCTCATTCCTGGAACGCATTCGGCAGAAGATCACACCTGAGTCCTGGCTTCTATGCGGAGGACATGGCACACGTGCCCACATGCACATGCAACAAATAAATGCAGCTTAGAAAGACACACACTTGAGCTCCTAAACACACACCCACACATCAATTAATAAAACAATTAAAAGAAAATATATGAGAATCATAAAATACTTTTAAAGGGAAAATAATACCCAAATGTCAGTGGTGCAGGGAGTACATCTGTGTTAGAAGTAAGAATTCTTCTGCTCGGAACTGGGCTCAGGGAATACTCTTGTGGAATGTGCTCGGCTTACAAGAAGTCCCAGAGCTTTCTAGGTCTGGCGCATGCCCACTCTACCTAAAGCAACCCTTGTCTTAGGAAGCAGAACATGGAGTCAGAGGGCTTGCCCACGGACACACTGACTTTGAGAGTACTGGTCCAACCAACAAGTGGGGATTCTTGAAAGAGAGGCTGTGGTCCTGCTCCGCAGAGTGTGGATAAACGTTTTCTACTGGGCTGACTTAGCTGTTACCAAGCATCTGGGATGCTGATGTGTTTTCGCAAGCAGTGATGTTTAGATCCAGGGCTGGGGGTGTGGCTCAGTTGGTAGAGTGCTGACGTCCTGAGCTCTGCTCCCAGCACTACATAAACTGTATTCAATGATCCCTGTAGTCTGGAGGTAGAGGCAGGACACTCAGGTGTTCAAGATCACCTCAACTACATTAGAGAGTTTGAGGCCAGCCTGGACAACATGAGCTCTTGTCTCAGAAAAATACAATAAAATAAATAAATAAAACTAACCACACACACACACACACCCCTCCCATCTGAAATGCTAATTCTGACTCCCAAGATTTCAAAATGAATGCTTCTAAGAAGCCAAAATCATGAACCCCTCCACTGCTTCTCACAACCTCCTTACCTTCTCTTCTGACTGGTCCCAAACTGGCTGAATTTTGCCAACAAGCACAGCAGATCTCTGCAGCTGCAGGGAGACCCAGAGTCTCTCCACCAGGGACAGCAGCAGGAGTGAGTCTCAGCAATCCAATCCTTCCCAAGATCCTATGGATTCTCTGAGGGCCCTGCACAACCTTCTTAACCAGGAAAAACAGGCGTGGCCTCCTCCCAGCCCCAAGGGAATATTTGTCTTTTCTTCCTCCCTTGAGTCACAAATTAACCAGCAGGCAGAAAGGTCGGAAAAGCCTCCAGTTTGAAGAGCTGGGCAGTGTCTCTACCCTCCCCGCCCCAGTTCCCTTATCATCAGCTTCCTGGAAGCCAGATGTGTGTGGGCTCTAAAAGGCAAGGTCTTTGAAACCAGTTCCCACCCACCCTCAGCACTAACGCCCCTAAGGTTCTGCAGTAAGTACCAGCGGCCTGCTGACCCACTCCTGACCTGCTGTGCTGTTCTCTGCCTCTCATTCCTGCCAGCTGCAGACTCTCAAAGATCTTTCTTTCCTCAAATGTTGTGAGGAGGATAGCCCAGAATGACCCCTCCTCAGAAAGATCAAGAAGCTGAGCCCAGGGCCTGGGGTTTCCTGGGAACCCAAAATGCAACTCCTGTCATACAGTGGTGGCACACACCTTTGATCACAGCACTCTGCAGACAGAGGCAGACAGATCTGAGTTCAAGGCCAGCCGAGTTTTACAGAAAGAGTTCCAGAACAGCTAGAACTACATAGAGAAACCCTGTCTCAAACACACACACACACACACACACACAGAGAGAGAGAGAGAGAGAGAGAGCAAGTCCTATCCCCTTTCTGGGTCTTTGTTTTTTGTTTTTTTTTTTTTACCTGTAAAATGGGAAGACACACCCTGGAGACAAGGGAGATCTCACGGTGGAGACCTGTCCAGTCTCAATAGATGGATCAATGGGGAACGTGCTTGTCACACAGGCATGAGGACCTGAGGTTGAATTTCTGGAACCCATATAATAGCCCCATTCAGTATTATATGTATGCAATGCCAGCATTCAGACAGGAAGATAGCCAAAGGAGACAGAATCCCTGGAAACATGTGGGCCAGGCAGCCTGGCCTTTGCAAGCAATAAGAGACTGTTTCAAAGTAGAAAGGAAAGATCTAGAATTAAGGCGATCCTCTGACCTTCAGATACAAACTGTGGCTCTCACAGGCCCATGTGCACGGAGATTTAAAATGAAAATTATTATTACATATTTATTATTATTATTTGTAGTAGTAATAATAATAATAATGGCAACAAAAAAAAGAAGTTGACCATAATGGCTGGTTTTGGTTTGGTTTGATTTGGTTTGGGTTGGGTTTAAGACAGGGTCTCATGTAGCCCAGGGTGACTGACTTCAAACTCACAGATGTTTGCTTCCCTCAGCTTCCCAGCTGTTGGGATTAATGTGTGCTCTAGAGTATACTATCTTAAACTATACACCCATGGGCATGGTGCAGGCTTAGGACACTGAACAAGACATGGCCTCAACCCTGACATGGAATCTCTTCACTCAACAGTTTCTGATGGTCTTACTTCTCTCCAAGCCTTGCTTAAGGCCTAGAGGGAATGTGGTCATGAATTCTTCTATTGATATTTAGAGCATCAAGTCATCTTGTTAGAGGAAATTGCTTCTGGGTCAAGACACTATAGACTCTGTGATGCAGGCCTCTCTCTCATCCTGAGAGGCCTCTTCATTCTCTACACCTCAACATGGGAGACTTACCCGGCCAACAGATGTGCCAAGACAATAAAAGGTCTGGGGCACTGCACAGCTCATTGTTAGGTTTATTTGCCTAGAATCCTCCAGCAAAGGATTGGAGGCCTGGCACAGCAGAACATCTACCAAGAACCCACCACTGAGGGGCTGGGAGCGTGGCTCAGTGGTAGAGCCCCTGCCTAGAATCCCCCAATGAGGGGATGGGGGCGTGGCTCAGTGGTAGAGCCCCTGCCTAGAATCCCCCAGTGCATTGGTTACTTTCCTGGCATGTAATATTTGGCTTATGGTTCTAGAGGGTGAATAAAAGCGAGAAGGCATGGGAACAGGAAGCTCTTCAATCACATGTTCACCCACACACAGAGCACAGAGGAAGGACATAGGAAGTGAGGTGAGAATATAGATCCCCAAAGCCTGCCTCCAGTGACCTTCTCCATTCTGCAAGACTCCACCTACTAAAAGTCTCATAGCCTTCTCAAACAGTTCCACTAACTGGTCAAATATAAGAGCCTATATGGAACATTCCTCATGCAGGCAGTGACGAGCTTGGGGTTCAGTGGTAGAGATGAAGAATTTGAAGACTTAGTGAAGGAAAAACATGAAACAACCAAATGTTTTCAATTGTACCCTTACAATCTAGAACCTCAACATGTTTCCCGGGTGTTCTACCTCTGAGCCATGCCCCCAGCCCCTCACTGGGGGATTCTAGTCAGGTGCTTTAACCACTGAGCCACACGCCAGCCCCGGGGGGGGGGGGGGGAATTCTAGGCAGGGGCTCTACCCCTACCTCCAACCCCTCACTGGAGGATTCTAGGTAGGGGGCTCTACCACTGAGCCACAACGCCAACCCCTCACTGGGAAATTCTAGGCAGGAGCTCTATCGCCCCTCAGACTCAAGGGTATTTTTATGCTGATCATATATCAAAATGTTCTTACACATATTCAGATTAATAAAATATATAAGCAAGAGCTAGAGCTACGGCTCAGCAGGTAGGAGGGCTTGCTGCTGAGCACGGCCAGCACGTACCTTTGAACCATCTCTCCAGGCCCCTCCCTTTCCTTGTATTTTGAGACAGAGGCTCTCAATGGGATCTAGACGCTCACTGATTTGCCCAGGCCTGCTGCCCTAGGTCAGCACGCCCTAGAGATCCATCAGTCTCACCTCTCCCGTGCTGAGGTTACAAATGCAACCTAGCTCGGTACCAGGAAAATCCATGTCCTTACGTTTGAATGGCAAACCCTTTACTCACTGAGCCATCTCATAGCCCCTCATATTTCATCCCAGAGGACTCTACTGCAGAGTAATAGCTTCCTTCCTGGACATGAGCTCCCGCAGGTTACAAAGGAAGGCGGCTCTGGCCCCAGGCCTTGGAGCCCTGCATCTGAAGAACAGATAGGCGCGTAAGACCCAAGGGTCCAGAAGGCTGGTGCTGGGGGAGGGGAAAGAGCACGCTAGAGTCCACCAAGCTCTCAGCTCACTTCCTTTCCTGCTCACTTCCCCTTCCAAACCTGTTGACATAGAAGATTCCACTGGCCACACATTTCGCAATCCTCTGGACTCTGCCAACTTCTGTTTTGGTCAGTGTTGCTTAACCCCAACCTGCCTGGGGGTCAACTGGGGTGGGGGGCTCCAGCCATGGCCATCACCTCCTGTATGTCCGTTTTTCTTTCATTCTTTCTTTCTTTCTTTCTTTCTTTCTTTCTTTTTAAGGTTAACTTATTTTTGCCTTTGGTGAATGAGTGGTTTGTCTGTATGTATATATCTGCATGCTACACACATGCCTGTGGAGGCAAGAAAACAACACCAGCTCCCCTGGAACTGGAGTTACAGACAGTTGTGAGCCACCATGTGAGTGCTGGGAACCGAACCTCAGTCCCCTGGGAGAGCAGCAGCCAATGCTCTTAAACCACTGAGCCACCCCTTTTTGTTTCATTTTGTTTTAGAACTGGTCTCTCTGTGTAGTCTGAACTCATGGAGGTTCACCTGTCTCTGTCTCCCAAGTGCTGGGAGTAAAGTTGCAAGTCATCAAGCCTGGCTGGGATTTTTGTTGTTGTTTGTTTGTTTGTCTTTGTGTTTTCAGACAGGGGCTCAAGTAGTCCAGGTTGGCCTCATGTAGCCCAGGGTGGCCACTCACCTTGAATAGATGAGCCTCCTGCCTCCACCTCCTAAATCCGCCATGTAGGTTTGGTTTCTGTGTGTGTGTGTATGTGTGTGTGTGTGTGTGTGTGTAGACAAAGCTGGCCTCAAACTCTCAGAGGTCTGCCTGCCTCTGTGTCTGGAGTGCTGGAATTAAATGCCATTGGAGATTTTATTCAGTGTTGGGGACTGAACCTGAGGCGTGTGCATGTTAGGCCAGCACTCTACCTGCTTTGTATCCTGGGCCCAGCTCTTTTTTTTTTTTAATATCTATTTTTATTTTGTAGGTATGGGTGTTTTGCCTGCATGTATAATTGTTCAGCATGCGTGGGCTTGGTGGCCATGGTGGTCATTACAGATCATTAGGAGACACTATGTAGATCCTTTAGAACAGTGGTTCTCAACCTTAGTGACGCTACAACCCTTTAATCCAGTTCCTCACACTGTGCTGACCCCCAACCATAAAGTATTTTCATTTCTACTTCATAACTGTAATTCTGCTAGTTATGAATCGGAGTGTAAATCATTTGGAGACAGAAGTTTGCCAAAGAGGTTGAGACCCAGAGGTTGAGAACCACTGCTCTTACTCACCTATCCATCTTTCTAGCCCCACCCCACCCTGTACCCCAAACCCCAGCCCAACTCTTCAAACAACATCTCATTACAGAAGGGGCCAGGAGGGAGGTGATTCCTTATCTACTACCTACTCCCTGAACCAGGAAGCTCAAACGAAGCCAGAGAAAAGGATTGATGGCAGGGGTGCTTATGGGAAACTGAGGGCCGTCACAGGGGACTCCCTTAAGGAGGGGACACCTGGCAAGAAGACAGTGTGAGAGCAGGATGGTCCTTGAAAGAGTTGTGTTGGGTAACCAGGAGGCCAAGGGAGGGGAGAGGCATGGACCAGAGAGAGGACCTAGAGCAGCTGGGTGTGGTAGGACCAGAGGCTGGGTCTGTGATGGGAGGGCTGAAAGGGCCTGGGTGAGCAGGTGACCAGTGTGGGTTTTCCAGGAATGGAGAAGTAAGGGGAGGAAGAGGTTGGTAGGACAGCTGGGACATGAGTGAGTAGGTAAGGAGCTCAGCTGTAGCAAGACAGATATGACCAATAATGAGAAACCTCACACGAGGGAGACAATGGGAAGTCAGTGGGGACTACCTGTAATCCCACCACACGGGAAGCAGAGGCAGAAGGAACAGGAGTTTAAGACCAGACTCAGCTGTAAAACCAGTTCAAGGCTAACCTGGGCTACATGAGATCTCGTCTCATTAATTAATTAATTAAAAGTTTCAAACTCATAGAGGCCATCCAAAAAAATAGAATAAAGCTGGGTGTGGTGGCCATGTCTTTAATCCTAGCACTCAGGAGATCTCTGTGAGCTCTAGGCCAGCCTGGTTCACATAATGAGTTCCAGGACAGCTAGGGCTGTGTAAAGAGATCCTGTTTCTAAATAAATAAATAAATAAATAAATAAATAAATAAATAACAAATGCCAGGGCATGGAGCCTATGGAAATTCAGTGAAGTTAGTGTCGCCATACAGAAAGTGTCAATAGCAGAACACAGGTAGATTGGGTCTGTGCTGTGTGACAACCAGTGGTCACATATCCATTGGGAAGAAGACAGGCCCCAGCAGAGCCAAACTCCAGTATTTTACTTCGTTTATTGTTTGTTTGGACTTCATGAAACAGAGTCTCCCCCAGTAAGCCAGGCTGGCTTCTGACACTCGATTCTGGCCCCTGAGCCTCCCACACGCTGAAGGATAGGTTTGAGCCACCACACCCAGGTCTTTTCTTTCACATTTTTAACGTGCTAACGAGAAAATTCAAAACTGTTCACCCGCTTTCGTGATACTTCTGGTGTTGACCTGTGCAGACTTTCTAGCCAACACGTGTGCGCATGCACACACATTCACTAAACTGAAAGAACACCTTATAAGACAGTACATCTCTGGCCAGTGATATATCTCAGCAGGTAAAGGTGCTTGCTGCCAAGCCTGATGGCCTGGGTTCTATTCCGAGGACCTTCGTGATTGCAATTTGAGAACCAATTCCAACAGGTTGTCTTCTGACCTCCACACACCAAGGCATTCGCCCAACACCACCCCACAAAATAAACAAATACGTGCTTTTTAAAAATTAAACAAGACATTTCTGTACCTTTTAAAAAAAAAAAATTGTTGTGTAAGCCGTGCGTAGTTGTTTTTACATAGCTTGGATATGGTGGGTTCCATCGAATACCATTCTTGAAAAGACAAAATTGTAGAAATAAAGGATAGGTCGGGCACAGTAGCTCAGGTCTACAGTCATAATGCTTGGAGGTCACAGGAAGGTCTGGAGTTCAAGGCCGGACTAGCCTACATGAGACCTTGTCTCCAAAAAAAAGCAAACAAACAAACAAAAAAAATCAAACATAGAAAAGAAATAGAGTGACGGTTACTGGTTGCCTGGAGTTTGGGGCTATAGCTTACTTATGTGGTATATCCGTGAGCCCTGGGTTCGGTTGAGACCTGGGTTCAACCCCAGAACCATAAAAAAGAGGAGGGAGGGAGGGAGGGAGGGAGGGAGGAGGAGGAGGAGGAGGAAATTCTCTTGTTCTCTGTTACCCCGCCCCTGCAGGTCATCTTTAGGTGTATCTGCCTAGCCACTGCAGGTGGACAATGAATCCAAGGCCTGTGTCAGAAAAAAAGCCGAGTAATATCTTAATGTGATGTTTCTCTTCAAAGGAATTTATACCTATAACCTCAGCATTCCTGAGGATCCTGAGCTCAAGGCTAGTCAGGAAAACTTAGAGAATCGCATAAAATTAAACATGCAAAGAGAAGAGAGGAAGGAGGAGGGGCAGGAAGAGGAAGAAGGAGGGGGAGGGAGAGGAGGGCTGGACAAGGAGCAGCTAGGCCAGTTGTGGCATCTCCTCTACACTGCCTGACTCTTCTGGGTTGAGGTGTCTGTCGTGGACCGAGAGAAAGTCTTGCTGTCCCTGCCCAAGGAGTCCTCCGAGAGAGCATTTCGTATGATGCTGGGGAGTGATCTTCGAAGTCGTCCATGGAAACCCTGGCCAGCCATAACGTAGATGATAGGGTTAACACAGCAGTTGATGTAGGCCAGGGACACACACAAGGAATTCAGCCTCTCCACCTTCTCAAGGGTGGGCGAGGACCGGGGCAGCCAAGCTATCATTACCCCGGTTACCTGGTAGGGCAGCCAGAAGACAAAGAAACAGGTGACCACGGCCATCACCACTTTGAGCGTCTTGGTGGAGCGTGTGGCCTTGCGACTCCAGGTCCGGAGCAGAAGGAAGGTGTAGCAGATGTTAAGAGTGAGCAGAGGCAACACGAAACCCACCATCAGCCGCAGGATGGCTATAGCCTTCTCTTTGGGGAAACTACCCTTACCATAATTAATACCACATAGAGTTTTACTTGAGAAGGGGTCCTCATATAGATCCCGGAACACGAAGGACGGAATGGTGAGGAGCAATGCTAAGACCCAGGTCACCCCGCAGGCTATCCATGCCAGGCCAGTCCTGCGGACCTTCTGACACCAGATAGGGTTGAACACCAGCAGGAAACGGTCGGCACTAATGGTGGCCAACAGCAGTATACTGGCATACATGTTGAGCAGGATGAGCGAGGGCAGGACGACACAGGCCTGGGCGCCGAAGGGCCAGTAGTTATACCTTATAACGGAGGTGAACAGGATAGGCAGTGCCAAGCACGAGAGGAGGTCGGCCACCGCCAGATTCAAAAACCAGATGGCGTTGACAGTACGTTTGGCCTCGAAGGCTGTCACCCACACCACCAGGGCATTTCCAGGAACTCCCACCAGGAACACGACCAAATAGATGACAAGGGCTGCAGTGTCCTCAGGTGGCCTCATCGGCTTGGAAGTGCCATCCACAGGAATCTCAAGGTTTATGGTTGTGTCGTAGTGATCATAGTTGATTTCAAAGCTGTTGTTATTTATGGGGTCCTAAGCAAATCAAACAGGTAGATTGTGTGAGTCGGTAGACACATTCCCAGGAGAGTGGGGCATTGCCCATCTTTCTGAGTATCAGTTCTGCCAAGGGATGCTGAAGGCCTATAAAACCAGTGTATCTTGTAGATTTTATTTTGAGACAGGTTCTCTGTTAAGTTACCCAAACTGGTCTTATTAAACTCCCTCTGTAGCCCAGGATGAACTGAAATCAGACTGGTCCATCTACTTCAGCTGCTCAAATGATGAGATAACAGGCAAGGTCCTCCATACCTGGGCTTCAATCCAGTATTTGGGGTGGGTTGGGGAGGTGATGGAGTGAGAAAGAGTCTTACTCTGTAGACTAGGCTGGCTCCACTCTAACAGAGTTCCAACTGCCTCTGGCCCCTGAGTGCTGGGATTAAAGGCGTGCAGTGACTGACCAATGAGGTGTTTTTCTTTAATTTATCACTGTCTATATATGTATGCATGTGCATGCCATAGCACACATGTGGAAGTCAGGGGATAACTTTCTGCAGTCTGTTCTCCCCTTCAACCTTTATGTGTGTCCTAGGATAGACCTCAGGTCACCAGGCTTTGGAGATTCACCTGCTAAACCATCTTACCATCAATACTGTATTGGGGGGTGGGGGGGAGACTGGGTTTCTCTGTGTAGCTCTGGCTGTCCTAGAACTCACTCTGTAGACCAGGCTGGCCTCAAACTCACTCACAGAGATCAGCCTACCTCTGCCTCCTGAGTACTGAGATTAAAGGTGTGTGCCACCACTGCCCAGCTGATGTGATTTTTTTAAAAGTGTGTGTGTGTGTGTGTGTGTGTGTAGGTGCCCTGGGAGGTTAGAAGAGAGCATTGAACCCCTTGGAATTACATCTGTTGTGAGCTACCCTACATAGGTACTAGGAACTGAACTGTCCTCTGTCAAGTACTCTCGACTACTGAGTCTCCTCTCCAGCTCCCAGTGATGTATTTTAAAGACTCAAAATGTGTATGAGGGTTGTCCCAAGTTCATGCTCAGCTTGACCTAGATGGCCAGACACTACACACACACACACACACACATACACACACACACACACACACAATATATAATTTGTTATTACTTCTCTGTCATTTAGATCTTTAACAGAGTCCACTGTACCCCCAAAACTCATTATATAGCTCAAGATGATAAACCACTGGTCCTCCTGTGAGCTGGGATTATAGATGTGTGCCCTGAATTTGGACCAAAATCCAAAGTTGAAATACAGACAGCACAGTGTCATCTAATTTTGAAGCACCTCGTGGTTGGCAGCAAAACTTTCTTCTGTGGTTGGCATCCTCAGTGGGGTGGGTTTCCACAGGGTGACAATGTGACCACGATGTGTAAGTATATTGGGCAAGGTAGGCCTTTGAGAACTGTGACAGACATCTGTGGGTTTGAGACTTCCTTCTCAGCCTTCCCAAGGCTGCGACCCTTTACCACAGTTCCTCATGTTGTGTTGACCCCAACCATAAAATGGTTTTTGTTGCTATTTCCTGACTGTAATTTTGCTATGCTATGAATCATAACACAAATACCTATGTTTTCTGGTGGTCTTAGGTAACCCCTGTGAAAGAGTTGTTTGACCCCCCCAAAGGGGTCGAGACCCACAGGTTGAGAACACTGCTCTAAAGGAGCTTCTATTAAAGTGGGCATGGTGGCTCATGGCCATAAACCTAGCACAACATAAAGCTAGAAATGGTGGCTCCCACCCCAGAATCTGGGAGACACAGGCAACAGTATCATCTTCAGATTCATAGAGATCCTCATTACCAGCCTGGGCTACTTGAGATGGCCTCAAGAAAAAGTTTTATTAAATTTCCTCTTTAGCCGGGCAGTGGTGGCGCATGCCTTTAATCCCAGCACTTGGGAGGCAGAGAGAGGTGGATTTCTGAGTTCGAGGCCAGCCTGGTCTACAGAGTGAGTTCCAGGACAGCCAGGGCTACACAGAGAAACCCTGTCTCAAAAAAACAAAACAAACAAAAAAACAAATGAGAGAGAGACAGACAGACAGACAGACAGAGACAGAGAGAGAGAGAGAGAGACAGAGACAGAGAGAGACAGAGACAGAGACAGAGAGAGAGATGGGTCACCCATTAAGAGCACTTGCTGCTCTTGCAGAGGACTGGAGTTGTGGCAGCTCACAGCTGTCCAGAACTCCAATGGCCAGAATCTGACATCTGATCTTTGTAGGCTCCTGTAGCCACTTGATGCACATATATACACCCAACAGTCACATATATACATAAAACAGATAAATATTCTGTTTAAAAGCAGAAATAAGAATTAGAATTTTGACCCAGGCATGGTGATGTGCACCTGTATAATCTCAGTACTAGGAAGACTAAAGTAGGAAAATCAGGAGTTCAAGACCAGCCTGGATTACTAAGAATGAATGGGTGAAAGATGAATAGAAAGATTTATAGATCAATGGATGGAACATAGATAGCAGCTAAAGACAGGCAGGTAGGTTAGGAATGTAGCTCATCTGGTCGAGTGCTCACTCGGTGTGTATGAACCCTTGGGTTCCATCCCCAGCACTACATAGACTGGACACAGTAGTGCACCTGGAACCCCTGAATCTATGTGGTGAAGGCAGGAGGATCAGGAGTTCAGGGTTCTCCTCAGCTAGGTAGGGAGTTCAAGATCAGACTGGGCTAATAGATGAATGGAAAATGCCTGGGTAAATGATGAATAGCTAGAGACGAATGGTAGAGAAACAATGCATGGGTACATAAATGATAGCTATACTGATGGATAGAAAAACAGGTGCATGTGTAGCTATGCAGATAAACTGATGTATAGATAGAAACAGAAACGTAGACACACACAAAGACGTATAAATATATACGTGGATAAACACAAGAATTTACGGCAACGCATGCCTGGAATGCCAGCACTTAGGAGGCTGAAGCAGGAAGATGAGGAGTTCCAGACCAGCCTGGGCTATGCATTACATTGAAGGCCAGCCTGAGCTACATAGCAACACCCTGTCTCAGTAATAATAAGAAGGTAAATAAAGTTCTTGTAGTAGTCTCACACTTTTGTATAATTTAAAAATATTTCAAGCCGGATGGTGGTGGGCCACGCCTTTGATCCCAGCACAGGAGGCAAGGGTGGACAGATCTCTGAGTTCGAGGCCAGCCTGGTCTATAGAGTAAGTTCCAGGACAGCCAGGGCTACACACAGAAAAACCTTGTTTCAAAAATCCAAAAAGAAAGAGAGAGAGAGAAACCCGAGCCCCAGCCACTCACTCTACTCTGGCTCACCCTCAGTTCTGTCTCTTTCTACTTGTTACTCTGGGCACCCCCAAAGTCCCATGCTCAGGTCACTTGAGGGTTAATTCTGGGCCCTAGAGGAAACCTCACAGCTTGCTCCTCTGGGTATTCTCAAGGCCCCAGACAGGGTGGAATGCTTCTCCTGGTTTCTGCAGCTCTCGCCAACCTTACTACAATAACTCAGACTTCTGACACAGGCCTCTCTAACAGGATCTCTCGTCCTTGCCGGCTGGCCTTCTCCTTTCTTGCTTCCTGGCACGACCTCACCCTCTCCTTTCCATGACTTCATCAGGCAGAGAAAAAGATGCTGATCATAAACTCTATGGTTTCCTGGAACTTCCAGATACAAACAGCTCAGGAAGCTTTGGCTTTTGCAAAGTCCGTACAAGGAGGGGGGATTGGCTGAGTGTGGTGCATATCTATGATCCCAGCCCCTAAGAAGCTCAGGCAAAAGGAGCTTGAGTTTGGGGCCAGCCTAGGCTACCAAAATTCTGTCTCCAACATAAAACAAACAAATGAAGAAGGAGATGAAGATGAAGAAAAATTAAGAAGGAGGGGAAAGAGAAATTGGGAGAAGGAGGAGGGAGCAGAGGAGAAGGGGTGATAATGACGTTCGCAACTGACCAGTGTTCAACAAAGGGACCTGAATAAGTTAGTAATGGCCTCTAGGCAACAAAGCACTGTGCGGATTCTAAAAGAGTAAGGTGGTTGTTAATGGACTGATTCAGAAAGGTCTCCGATATCTAGGGAAATTTTGTTACAAATAGGAAGTAACCATGGGCAATCCACAATGCATATTACCTCTAGAAGGAAGAATGCACACGTGTGCGTGAATGTGTGTGCATGAGCGTGTGTTCACATGTGTAAGTACAGACCAGCCTCACACGCTTCTAGTGATGGTTGCCTCTGAGGAAGGGACTGGGACTCAGGAATTAAGAGAGTTTTCTCCTGTTTATATGGTTCTTGGATGTGGAATGTAATACATGTAACATATGTATACATAGCGTGAACTATATAGAAGATGCTGTTGCCCCTCCATATACACAGCGTCCATGTCTGTAGGCTCAACTAATCACAAGGTCAAGAAGGAGAAAAACAATTGGAAAAAAAGACTAAGAAGGGGTAGAGAGATAGTTCAGCAATAGAAGGGGTAGAGAGATAGTTCAGCAATAGAAGGGGTAGAGAGATAGTTCAGCAATAGAAGGGGGTAGAGAGATAGTTCAGCAATAGAAGGGGTAGAGAGATAGTTCAGCCGTGGAGAGCACCGGCTGCCTTTGCAGAGGAACCTGAGTTCATTTCCCAGCACCCATGGGAATCTCACAACTGCCTGAAACTCCAGCTTCAGGGAATCTGACACCTTTTGACCTCTGAAGGCATCCTCACGTATGTGACAGACAGACACACAGAGTACACATAATTGAAAATAAATCTTAAAAAACAAATAAATAAATGATATAAAAATAGTTGCTTAAGGAATATGAACTCTTATACAATATATAATATGAACTAATATATATGTATGCAATATATATACACACACATAGACAGATAGATAATAAATAGATAGATAGATAGATAGATAGATAGATAGATAGAATGAATGAACAGAGGTCAGGGGTGGAGCAGGAGGACAGGAGTCAAAGCCATCCTTGGCTACGTAATGAATGCTAGGTTCAGCCTTGGCTACATGAGAACCTATTTCAAAATAACAATAATTAGCCTAGTCCTTAAGTCTACATGCTTTTTGTGCTTTCTTTTAAGACTGGGCCTCATGTAGCCCAGACTGGCCTTGAACTCCTGATCCTCCTGCCTCTCTCTCCTGAGTACTGGGATTACAGGCATGGACCACTTTTGAGGATCTTTCAACTGTTCTTTTCTTCATTTAACACACATGGCATCCCTCATAGGGCAGCTACTCTGGCCATGCCCACTCTACAGATTAAAAACAATGGGGCTCTGGGAAATTTAGAAAGACTCCCAAAACCTATTAGCAAGATCAGGGGTGGGGGAGGAATCCCAATAGCCTTCTCTTTGAAAGGCTGTATCGCCTAATGAATGGAGTGCCACTGGGGTAGTACAGGTCTGTTAATGAGGGCGTGGTGCCCTTGAAATACAGGGATATTCTATATCTCCCATATTGATAGTTTGCTATGTAGTAAATCTAAAGTGCTTAGCAAGAGGACTAGCATGCAGTAAGCACTCAGTAAATGCCTATTCACGATAGTAAAAAATTATTCTTTCGAAGCTAGGCAATGGTGGTACATGCCTATGATTCCAGCACAAGAGAGGCTGGGAAGGATAATCATGTAATTAAGACCATTGGACTACATAGTGACACCCTGTCTTAAAAGATCAAAGACTGAAATGTTGTAGAACCCTTGCCTAGAATCCCCCAGTGAGGGGCTGGGGGCATAGCTTGGCCATAGAGCACTGGCATAAGAATCCAGTCACACCCCAGCCCAAATCAGGGACTCTGCAGTTCAGTAGTCAATAAAGTAACTTAGTCTTCAGGAACTGTGCCCACCTTGTTCTGGAAACCCCAGTTGCTCAGTCAGGGCAGACACAGAAGATTGGATGGGACCGATGAAGGATGAAGAAAGTTTGTGCCATCCCTGTCATCAAGTTTTCCATTTCCTCTTTTAGTGGATGAAGTAAGACTATATCCTCTGTTACAGTGGTGCCAAGTCGCAGCTGACCTAGCACCATGCCTCAACCTCAGGTCCCAGGTATGAAAGGGGGACCTGCCTAGAGCGACATGGACTTTCTGACTCTGCCATTAATCACAAAAGGACCCAGGTCATCAATTCTCCTGCCCAGGCTTCAGTTTCCCTTCTAACTTTTCCAGTAATGACTGTTCTTCCAAACTGGCTGTCAAGACTCCCAACGTTGACCTGCCTTAGATTTCTTTACATGTAGACCTGGCTGGCCTCGAACTCACAGAGATTTTCCATGATTCTGCCTCCTGAATTCTGGGTTTAAAGGCTGTGCCACAGCACCCAGCCTCTGCTTGGCAGTTTTAGAGTCAGTGTAGGAGACAGAACCCTGGGCCACGCTCAGGTTAGACAGTGGGCTACAATCCAAACCAGTTTCTACAATTGTTCCATTCTTTCTTCCTTTATTCATACTGTTCCGGGTTTTGTTTTATCTTGTTTTGGTTTTTGTCTTTGAGACAAAGTCTCAACAATGTTGCCTAGGCGTACCCCAAATTCTCACACCTCCTGCTGGGAGCTGAGGTAGCAGGTTTGAGCCACCACCATGGCTAGTTTGTAAAATTATTTTTTGTTCTTGCTTTTCTGAGGTAGGGTCTCATGTAGCCCAGATTAACCTCAAAATTACGATGTAAGATTAAACGTCCAACTCTTCTTCTCCTTCCTAAGTATGGGGAGTACATGTACCACCCCGTCCAGCTTTATGGGGTGCTGGTCATTGGATCCATGGCTTCTAGCACTCCCACAGAGCACTCTCACACCTAATCTCTACCTCCAGACCATTTGTCTCTCAACATAGTATCCCTCAATGTAGTTTACACTAGCCTGAAAGTCACTATGTAGCCCAGGCTGGCCTTGAACTGCAGCATCCTGCCCCGGCTTCTTGAGGGCTCAGATTACAGGTGTAAGCAAACATGCCCAACTTCTAGTGCTCTTCAGTTAGGAGAGCTGACGCCAGGGTTTCCTGTCCTGAAGGACCTACAGCCCAGTGAGGCTGCTATGGTTCTCTTAACTCCCCTTAGTCCCTTGGCCACATCCCATCCTCAGAGTGTGAGCTCGGGATGCACATGGGAAAGGGTAGATGAAAGGAGCTTGAGTCAGGAAAGAGGCAAAGAAAGACAGGGAGAGGGAGCAGCGAGAAGAATCCACTCACCATGTCCTGGCTCCTCCTGGGTTCTGTGGTAACCAAGGACGAATGCCTGAAGGTCCCTCCTGTCTCCCAGGCTGTGCTTTTTAAAGCCTCAAGAAGAGATGCAAGCAATTGAGAGGAAATGACTGTCTTGTGTCTTGGAGGTGCTCATTGGTCACACACTGACCATCCTAGCTGGGGCTCCCTCCACTGGTGCTTACCCAGAACTCACTCAGCACCACTCAATACCAACTAACCAGAAGAGAGATAGCAGACTAGAAAATGAAGGAAGTCTCTGGCCCCAGAAGGGGAAAAGGCAATTTTCAGGGCCTCTTCACCTTTGGGGATGCATCTGCTTTCCTGGCCTCGGTTCCCCCTAGAGGACGACTCTACCTCCTCTGAATGAAGTCTTGGGGTTTCTGGGGTTTCTAGACAACAGGAATAATGACCACAGCTCCCCAGCTTGGTGGCTTTTATGGCCAGAAAGCACACAGAGGGCTGAAGAGATGACAGAGTTGGAGTTTTCTCCTATGGGGCGTGGGGAGATGTGGTAACTCAATCCTAGCAAGCAGGAGACTGGGGCAGGAGGATCACCCTGGGCTGCAGAATGAGACCTGTCTCAAATAATAAAATGAAACATGTTAGAATCATGGCTTGGTTGGTTAAACGCTTGCCTAGCATGCACAAAGCCCTGGATGCCATTCCCAGCACCGTATAAAATCCGATGTCGTGGCATATCCTATCCCAGCACCCAGGAGGTTGAGGCAGGAGAATAAGTTCAAAGTCATCCTCCTGACTGCACAGTAAGTTCTAATCCAGAGCAGGCTTCAAGAGACCCTTTGTAACAGTGGTTCTCTACTTTCCTAACACCGTGACCTTTAATATGCTTGGCTCCACACATTGTGCTGACCCCAACCATAAAATCATTTCATTGTTACTTCATAATTGTAATTTTGCTACTGTTATGAATTGTAATGTAAATATCAGAAATACAAGATATCTGATGTGTGACCCCCCCCCAAGGGGGTTGATAACCTACGAGTTTTAGGAAGGATGAAAATTGGTTTAGGTCAGGCACAATTACACATGCTTGTAATCCTATTACTTGGACTAAAGCAGGAAGATCAAAAAGTCCAGGCCAGCTGAGATGGCTCAGCGGTTAAGAGCACTGACTGCTCTTCCAGAGGTCCTGAGTTCAATTCCCAGCAACCACATGGTGGCTCACAACCATCTGTAATGGGAGGCAATGCACTCTTCTGGTGTGTCTGAAGACAGCTAAAGTGTACTCATACAAATAAAAAATAAATCTTTTTTAAAAAAAATTCCAGGCCACCTGCATAGGAAGAACCAAAAAAAAGTCAAAACAAACCTAAGGTCATGTGTGGTACGCACCACTGTAAATTCAAGGTCAGTAAGGGCCACATAATGAAAGCCTATCTGGAGAAGAAAAAAAAAAAACAGCAAAAGAGAAGAAAAGTCTTATTCTGTCTTAACAGCATAATTAATCCTTTGTTGCTGTGTTTTCTGTTTGTTTGAAACCTGAAATCTTCTCTCTTCTCCTCCCACATCCTACCTTGAGTACCTGATCCATCAGCACATGAGACCACTGGGCCCTGTGAGTATGCAGAGAGATGTGTGCCCTTCCCAGCCTTGAGCAGGCAGAACAGACCTTGAGCACTTGCCACAGTGGACCTTCTTGACCTTGGTGGAGTCTTCTGCTTTGGTGGCACGTGCCTTAGGTGGAGTCATCTACCTTGGTTGCACATGCAAGTTCCCACAGGAACTTAGAAGAACAGACCACCCGCTGACCTTGCTTTGCAACATCCTCCAGCTGAAACAAAGGCTGGGGTCTGTGGGCTCTCCCTATATAAACGCAGTGCTGAATAGGAAACTTGAAGCCTTGATCAGAGCCTTGTCTTGACTTCATTCTTCTCTCCCCCCATCCCCATCTCTTTTTCATTTCCAGCCCCTCTTTCAGGTAAAGCCAGTTTGTCCTTGGACGGCTACAGAAATGGACCATGAAAGGAACACACTCAGTAGATTTCAAAGATAACACACAGGGTGGAGGTGGGGACATTCTAGGTGTGGCCACACATGTCTATAATCTCAGCATTTGAGAGGTGGATGCAGGAGACACCATAGCTCAAGTTCATCCTTAGCTATATAGCTTGAGGCAAGCCCAGACAACCTGAGACATCGTCTCACACACTCAAAAACATCCAAGTGTGGTGGCACAAGCCTATAATCCTGGCACTCAGAAGGCACAGACAGGCAGACCTCTGTGAGTTTGAGGCCAGCTGGTCTACATAATAAGTTTCAGGCCAGCCAAAGCTACATAGAGAACTGTCTCAAAACAAGGATAAAAACTAAATGAAATAAATATGGTAACTTTACTGATTTGTTTTCTTAACCTGTTTAGCGTGTGTGTGTGTGTGTGTGTGTGTGTATGTGTGTGTGTGCGTGTGTGTGTATGTGTGTGTGTGCGTGTATGTGTGTGTGTGTGTGCGTGTGTGTGCGTGTATGTGTGTATGTGTGCGTGTGTGTGTATGTGTGTGTATGTGTGTGTGTATGTGTGTGTGTGCGTGTGTGTGTATGTGTGTGTGTGTATGTGTGTGTGTGCGTGTGTGTGTGTGTGTGTGTGTGTGTGTGTGTAGGTCAGAGGACAGACTGCAGGAATTCTGTCTTTCCACCATGTTGGTCACAGGAATTGAACTCAGGTCAGCAAGCTGAGCAGCAAGCACTTTACCCATGGAGCCATCTCACTGGCCCCTTTTTCTTGAGCAGGGCTGAAAACTTTTGACTTACACAAAGGAAACCAAAAAAAAGCTGACAAGGCTCATCACCCAATAGCATGGGAAGTGAGGGCTGTCCCTCATCCATAGCCCCAGTGCCCTCGAAAGCCTGACCCCTGCAGAAGTGAATGAGCCAGCCAAGCAGGTGGCTGCGATCCATTGGGGAAACCAAGGGAAGCTGAAAACCCACCATAGGGTGGCAATCATCTACTACTACCCCCCACACACACCCTGCTGTGGTGCTGAGTGACCCAGGCTGAGGCCACAGTGACCTGTAAGGCAGGATGTGGTGGACTGCTCATTGCAGAGCTGAGAAACAAGCGGCCTTCACTCACTGGTCTGATCTGGTGGACTTGCAAGAGGTTCTGGTATCTGCTCCACCCAAGAAGCAGGAAGCAAAAGGCAAACAAACAAAAAACACACACACCACAGAGAGAGAGAGCGGAAAGGGAGGGGGAGGGAGAGGGAGAAGGGAGGGGGAGGGGGAAGGGAGGGGGAGGGGGAGGGAGGGGGAGGGTAGGGGAGGAGGAGGGAGAGGGACAGGGGAGGGATAGGGGAGGGGGAGGGAGAGGGACAGGGGAGGGGGAGGGGAGGGGAAAGAGGACAGAAGAGAAGGAGGAAGAGGGAAGAGGGAGGAGGGGGAGGAGGGAGGAGAAAAAGGAGGAGGGCTGTGGGAAGTGCCAGGGGTGGAGAACTGTTGAAGGCTGTCCTGACTGCCACTTATGAGCCATGCACCATGTGTGCACACAATAAATAAATAAATAGATCTTAAATAATATAAAGTTTATTTAGATATTATAGATTTAATATATTCTATATGTATATATAAATTTATAATATATTATCTATACTAAATATGTATTTATTTTATCTTTATCTGTAATATAAATTTTTAATATATTATCTATACTAAATATATAGTATATCTTTATATATAATATAAATTTTTAATATATTATATATAAATATATAAATTATATATAAAAATAAACAATTAAATAATATAAATAAATAAAATGGAATTTTAAAAGCTAGCTAATTAGGCTTGGACATACAATAAACAAATTAATTAATAAACAAACAAATAGACAAGTAAAATGTAATTGTAAAAGTCAGCCAATTAGTCCAGGCTAATGCCTTTAATCCCAGCCCTTGAGGAGGCAGAGGCAGGTAGATCTCTGTGAGTCTAAGGCCAGCCTGGTTTACAGAGTGAGTTCCAGGACAACTGTGGTTACAGAAAGAAACCCTGTCTTGAAAAAACAAAAAGAAAAGAAAAAATTAACTAAGTAAAAGTGATTGTGTTAGTTTTCTGTGTTGACTATGACAAACAATCAAAGGCTTGTGGCTTACAAGGCTGAAATTTGCAATCTCATTCTTCCAGGTCTGAAAGTCATGGGGACCCAGGAGAGCCCTATAGAATGTCCCAGAAGGATCTGAACCTCTTCCGGTTCCTTGTAGCCTAGCCACCGGCTGCTCCAATCCAACTGCTGCCTCCTTCCTCACACCGCCCTTCTCCTCCGCATGTCCTCCTGACTCTTCCATGAGCACTTCTCATTTTATCTACGAAACTCCCCTTTCCAAATACGTTTATATCCACATCTTCTAGGGTGTAGGTTTTTTTGTTTTGTTTTGTTTAAGGTGGAGTCATCGTTCAAACCACTCCGTGGACCAAACTGTTCTCCAAAGTGGAGAGGTCATTTCAAGGCATGTTCTTGTAGACTAGAAGATTCTATAACTCTGAAGCACATAATGTGAGCAGAGTAAACGGATCCTGGACCATCTGAGATCATTCAGCTCTCGCTTGCTATCTGAAAGGTGGTTCCATATCCTCTGCATTGGCCCCTCCTGAGTGGGAAAGGAAAGCAGGTGAGGGACCTGAGGGCGTGGCTCAATTGGTATTGTGCTTCCTTAAAATGCAAGAAGTCCTAGGTTCGAAGCCACAGCACCACAAAAACCAGATGTGTGACACATGCCTGAATCCCAGCACTGGAGATGCGACGCAACTATCAGGAGCTCAAGGCCATCCTCCATATACATCAAGTCCAAGGTTAGACTAAGCCACATGATACCCTGTCTCAAAAACAGTATAAAAAAAGGAAAGGTGGGCTGGAGAGATGGCTCAGCGGTTAAGAGAGCTGGCTGCTCTTTCGAAGGTCGTGAGTTCAAATCCCAGTAACCACATGATGTCTCACAACCATCTGTAATGAGATTTGATGCCCTCTTCTGGGAGGTCTGAAGAGAGAGCGAGCGGGGCAGGAGCAAGAAGAAAAAGTGTCTGAGGACAGCTACAATGTACTTTCATATAATAAATAAAAATAAATCTAAAAAAAAAAGAAAAGAAAAGAAAAAGAAAGGCAAACATTCAAGCTCAGAGCTGCGTTCAGCAAGATGCCTGGGAAAAGTTGAGAATCCAGCCACTGCTTGGAGACAGGTTAAAAGGTTTGTCCTGATCCTCAGTGTACATCTGGCGCCCTCTAGTGGCTGCATACCAATCACGCTCTTTCGAACTCAACCAAGTTCATGACTGAAGGTTTTTTTGGTTTTTTTGGCAGTGAGGGTAGGGCATGGGGGTGGAGTTTTTTCCATTTCTTTTTGGTTTCTGTTTTGTTTGTTTGTTTGTATTTGTTTGTTTGCTTTTCGAGACAGGGTTTCTCTGTGCAGCCCTGGCTGTCCTGGAACTCATTTTGTAGACCAGGCTGGCCTCGAACTCACTGTTCCACCTACCTCTGCTTCCACATTGCTGGGAATAAAGGTGTGTGCCACCACCGCCCCGCTGCGGCTTAGTTGTTTTTTGGTTTGTTTTTGTTTTTTGTTTTTTTTTCTTTCTTTCTTTCTTTCTTTCTTTCTTTCTTTCTTTCTTTAATTAATATGTGAGTTCTTTGGCTGTACCTATCTCTATGTGCCACGTGTGTGCCTAGTACTAAAGGGGGCGGAGAGGGTGACAAATCTCATGGAACTGGAGTTACAGATGATTGTGAGCCTCCATGTGGGAGCTGTGAATTAATCCCCAACTCTCAGTGCTGTTAACCTATTAAACCATATCTCCAGCACCCTGGGGCGGTTTTTTTTGTTTTTTGTTTTTTTTTTTTTCCCCCGAGACAGGGTTTCTCTGTGTAGCCCTGGCTGTCCTGGAACTCACTCTGTAGCCCAGGCTGGTCTCGAACTCAGAAATCCGCCTGCCTCTGCCTCCCGAGTGCTGGGATTAAAGGCGTGCACCACCACTGCCTGGCACCCTGGGGCATTTTGTTGTGTGTTTGTTCATTCTGTAGCACTGGGAATCAACTCAAACTCATAGCTTAGGTGTGCTAGACACACACTCTACCATGTGCCTAAAGCCACACCTCAATGGTTGAGTTTGAAATGTACTGAAAACCTGCAATGAAGGCAGAGAGGTTGTCTTTGGAAGGAAGTAATTTATATTCTCTAATTTGTGCTTTTGGCCTCAAAATTCCCATAGAGCTGAAGATGACTTTGAACTTCTCACCCTTCTGACTCGACCTGGAGTTACAGCAGACTGCTACAGTATCAGGTTCATGTGGTGCCAGGGACGCCCCACCCCCACCTCGGGTTTCCTTGACGCTAAGCAACTGATCCACATCACAAGCCCTAGTCTCTCACCCTAGCTAGAGCTGTTGAACATGCCACTCAAGAAAAAAAGGTCTGGAAGTGGGTGGAACCAAATGATAAAAAACAGTATATCTACAGAAGAGTGGCAGTGTTGCTTTGATTCCCTCAAAGCAGTCTTAATATAACAGTTTTGGGGATGGAAATTTATTTGGGAGGTGTCTAAAATTCTCCCAGTGAGAGGTTAGGTTAGTAGCTCAGTTCTAAGGTTCCTACCCTAGAATCCCCCAGTGAGGGGCTGGGGGTATGGCTCAGTGGTAGAGCCCCTGCCTAGAATCCCCCAGTGAGGGGTTAGGGGCGTGGCTCAGGGGTAGAGCACCTGCCAAGGATATGGGAACCCCTAAATTCAATCCCTAGTACTGCAAAAGATAAAGGGAAATTAGGGGCTGGAGAGATCATTCCATGGTTATGAGTACACAGGAGCTCTTCCAGAGGTTAGGGACTCCTAGGAAGGGCGCTCACAACAGCCTGAAAGTACAATTCTAATGATCCGGCGCCCTCTTCTGGCCTCTGTGGGCACCCGTACACATTGGACAGTCACATACAAATAATAAAAATGAATCTTTAAAGTTTAAATTAATAATTTCAGTTTTTCACTTAATATGCCTACTAAAATCATGATTCCTTGAGTGATGTGCACTTTAATTCTGATAGGCAGTGCTGTTCCAGAATCACCCTCCTCAGTCAGAACAGATCCTCAGCATCGCCAACATTTTCTGTTTTATGAAAAAACTGCATTGGTTTCTGTCAGGAATCATTTTGGGGGATTTCTGGTGGCAGAAAGTTTACTTTTGCTGCCCAATGGAGAAATTACATAATACTGCAATCACTCCGACCACTGGAGGGCAGACAGCTTTAGCCAAGTTCAGTCGCCAGACGGTGAAATAAAAAAGACAAGTCTCTCAGGTGTATGGACATATGTGAGGTCTGGGGTTTTTTTTTTGTCCAAAGAGAAATGTTTTGATTAAAAAGAAGATGTAGACAAAGTTTAAGTAACACACATGAGTCACCTTTTGTTTTTAAAAATGTATTTATTCTGTGTATGGGCATTTTGCATGCATGTGTACATAATGTGTACCACATTCATGCAGTGCCGAGTGAAGGCTAGAAGAGAGTGACAGGTCCCCTGAAACAGGAGTTTCATAGTTATACATAGTTGTGTACCACTGTGTGGGTGCTGGGAATCGAACCTCAGTCCTCTGGAAAAGCAGCCAGTGTGTTTAACTGCTGAGCCATCTCTCCAGCAGCCTGCTTTTGTCTTTTTAAAACACCAAACTTGATGTTTGATAATTAAAATGATTTGTTGTCCTGCCTGTGAATTAAATGTAATTTGGTTGTTGGTTTGGGGGGTTTTGTTTCATTTTGTTTTGGCTTTTGGTTTTGGGGGTTTTGTTTTTGTTTTCGAAGCCAAGGACTCATCAGGTAGCCCAGGCTTGTCTGGAGCTTTCTATGTGTACCATGGTGGCCTCGAATTCACAGAGACTGTTGGGAATGATGGTGTAGATTACCTCGCCTGGCTAACCCCGTTTTTAATTCACAGCATTCATCAGTTTTTTCATCCCCAGGAGGGGATCCTGTTGCTAAGGCAACAGAGAATGGTGAGTACACAGTGGGGCCTTTACCAAGAACACCAAAGCAACGCATGACCCTGACAGATGGGCAGCTGCAGTAACAACTCCTCTTGGAAGGGCATGTTCATCCGGAAGGCACTGGTTCCCAGGAACTTTTGCTCTGGGGATAATTCCAAGATATGCTCCTATCGGCAAAGAACTGAACAAGCTGGTTGGGTTATTAATATTCATGCAGGTTTCCACACTACACACGGGGAAGCTGGTATCCTGGTGAATGCGTTTATAACTGATTCCCTCAGATTATGTTTTTGCACCTACTGTGGGGGATGCAGAGGTGTGTGTACCACAGCACAAAAGCAGGGGTCAGAGGAAGGTCTGAGGGGCTCGGTCCTCTTTCCAACACCACCACATGCATCTTCAGGCTTGCCAACAAACTGTCCTTACCTGCTAGCCACTGTGCCTCCTCTTCTTGGATCATTTGAACCAGGCTCTGATGTAGAATAATATCCCGCTATATAGAGAAGGGACACAATCTTCACCTCTCGAAGAATTCCTCTGTGTGTGTGCACACTCATGTTCGAGTGTGTGCATGTGCATGTTCATACCCATGCACATTTATAAAAGCCAGAGGACAACCTGGGGTGTCGTTCCTCAGGAGCCTCTCACCTGTCGCTGTTGCTGGTGTTATTCGAGGGAGGAGGTTCCTTCCTGAGGCAAGGGATCACTGACATCCTCCTGCCTCTGCCTCCCCGGTGCTGGGATTAAAGCTGTGCCACCACACTCTGCTTTTTTTTCTTAATGAGGCTTTATCCTGTGACTCAAACTCAGGGCCTTGTGCTTGCTAGGCATGAATGTTGCAGACTGAGCTACCTTCCTACCCTCACAAAATACATACATGCATACATACATGCATACATACATACATACATGCATACATACATACATGCATACATGCATACATAGTCTTTTTAGACAGTCTCTCTACACAAAGTTTTTGAAAACTGGGTTTTTTTGTTTTGTTTGTTTGTTTGTTTTTTGACACAGGGTCTCTCTGTGTAGCCCTGGCTGTCCTGGAACTCACTCTGTAGACCAGGCTGGTCTCGAACTCAGAAATCCGCCTGCCTCTGCCTCCCGAGTGCTGGGATCAAAGGCATGCGCCACCACTGCCCGGCTTGGTGTTTATTCTTAAAGTTGTGTTTACCATTATAATTTCTCTTTTTTGGTTTTCAAGCAGTGGTGGCGCACGCCTTTAATCCCATCACTCGGGAGGCAGAGGCAGGCAGATCTCTATGAGTTTGAGGCCAGCCTGGTCTACACATTGAGTTCCAAAGCTACATAGTAAGACCCTGTTTTGAACAAACAAACAGAAACCTTTTTGTTTTGAGACAGGGTCTTGCTATATAGGTCCTGGAAGTCATCATGCTGCTCAAAATCATGAACATCCTGTTACCGCCTCCTGGGGGCCTCGATGACATGTATGACCCAGCATGGCAGGCTGTTATAGCCATTAAAATAGTATTTATTTAGTGTATGGGGTGTGTGTGTAACTACACATCATGTATGGAGGGAACTCAAGGAGTCTACCTCTCCTTTCTATCACTCAGGTAACTGAATTTAAAAAGAAAAGACATATTTTATATTTCAATTTCATATATGAATGTGTGCCTCTCCTTGTGTGTGTATGCCAAATGGGTGCATGTGCCCATAGGAGGCAGCAGAGGGTGTCAGATCCCCTGGAACTGGAGTTACAGGCAGTTTTGCACTACCTGACCTGACTGGCTCCCCTCAGTGATGGAACTGTAATCAGGACTCATAAGCCAAATAAGCCTTGTTGTCTCTAAGTTGATTCTGCTCTTGGTGTTAGTCACGATGATACAAAGCAAACTGGGGTGGGGCTGGATGGAGTCTCACTGTATAACCCAAGCTGGCCTGGAACTCACAGAGATTCTGGTACATCTCCAAGTAGGACCACAGGCATGTGCTGTCATGGCTAGCTTCTAGTTGGCATTTTGGAGGAGACAACCATTCAGACCCTGGGTACCCCCAGTGCAGATTTAGGCAACATAGCCACAGCCTTTTCCAGGAAGTCTCCACTAACTTTAATTAGCATCTTCTCAGCAGGAGTTTAATTCTCCTGGAATCATTTTCATATTTATTTATTGAAATTAAGATGAGACAGAATATCTAGCAATTAGGATGACATTTCCCCCTTCTATAAATTATTCAAGTGGTTAATGAACTCTTCTTGAAAACAACTTCAATGATGCAGAAAATTGAACGAATGTGATTTTGTTTTGAGTTTTGTTTTGAGACAGGATCTCACATAGTCTAGGCTAGCCTCAAAACCCATCGATGTAGCCAAGGATAGCCTTGATAGCCTTCAGCTTCTTGATCCTGCGTCTATGTTCTGAGTGCTGGAGTTTCAGGTGTGTGCCACCAAGCCTGGCTGTTGCTATGAGAAAAGCAACTTAAGGAGGGAGGGAGGGAGGGTGTGGGGCAGTAGTCTGGCAGGCAGTCTGGCACACCGGTTGAGCACAGGCTGAAAACTCTGGGAGACCTGGCGGAGTAATTCTCAAGGGACCAGAAACGTTTTTGCCAAAGCTCCCGGAAGGCTTTTTGGCTCCAGCCATGGTCACATATCACGCCCCAGTAGAGTTGTGGCCATACAGCCCCAAGCCGTCCCCATGTTAGTGAGACACCTAGAGGCTTAGCCATGCCCCTTCCCAGTTCGTCCCCATGTTAGTGAGACACCTAGAGGCTTAGCCATGCCCCTTCCCAGTTACTATATCTGCCCCGCCACTCTGGGAGAGGCGGGAGGTAGAGTTCCATCCATGCCACTTTCTACATGATGAAAATAAACATCTTAGAATTATGAACTGTCTCTTCATCTGGGCCCGCCATGCGCCCAAAGCAGCCGAGACCTGGTCCCAGCGGGAACCCCAGCTGAGCTCCGGCTAGCCCATCTGTGGCACCCCGCGGCAACTGTGGTGCCCCGGGCTAGAGAACCCACTGAGACAGCTGCCAAGAGTTCCCCAGGAATGGCCTCCTCCCCCACCCACAGGCTGGGCCCGCAGAGGCTTTGGACAGCCCCCCAATCTGCCCTTCAGACTGTGTGGGAAGATGCCCAGCCACTTCCCACGTTTCCTGTCCCACCCAGAGCCTCTTCACCTGGGACAGACATGTGGGGCTTCCTTTCACAGCGCCAGGATTGCTCCCAAAAGGAGGGAGGGAGGGAGGGAGGGAGGGTTAATTAGGTTACCGTCCATCACCGCAGCTTGAAGCAGCTAAGTCCATTGGGATCCCACTCAGGGTGTTGAGGGATCAATGATAGAGCCCAGCTTGCTTTCTCCTTTGTGTTCATCCGTGGATCCCCAATCCATGGGTTGGTGCCACCCACAGGGTGAAGGTCTTCCCACCTTGGGTCATCTAGATGACCTTCCACATACAAGCCCAGAGGCTTATCTCCTAGGCGACTCTAGAGCTCACCAAATTGAGGACTAAGAGGAACACAGCAGGGCTTTGTATGTGCCAGGTGGGCAAGCTCAGAGTTACAGCAGCCCTGTTTTTTTATTGCTGCTGTTTGCCTTTCCTTTAGAGACAGAGTCTCACTGTCCGACCTGTCCCACCCCTTACAGGATGAGGCAAAGGCATGTCTCCACCGAGAGGCAGCTTCCATTCTTTATAGCAAGGGTGGAGTGTCTCCTTGCTGATTCCAGATGGATGACAGGCTATGGAACCAAGGTGGGGAATCCATGGTGGCTGTTTTTCCTATATGGTATACAGTGGCATCTTGACTGGATGAATAAAGTCCACTGCTTACAGGCCGAGTCACTGAACATGGCTGAAGGAACATGGAACATACTACAGTTGCCAAGAGGAACATTCACAGGGCAAGACTGTCCCCAAGCCACTCTGGTCATTGTGTGGACACATGCAACCAGCATCCTCTATGTTAGCATCCTCTATGTTAGCCAGCAGAACTATGCTCTACAAGTTAAGGAGGATGATCCTGCCAGGTCCAAAGGAAACTCGACTTCCCCAAATTCTGATGGTTAGACCAAAGCCAGCATTCCTCAGGAATTCCTCTACCAAAAGGAGACATTCTCCTTATCACCTTAGCACCTGCAGAAGGGACATCAGTGATGCTTATTAGCATACTAAAGCCTATGCTGGCCTCCAGGCTCGCTCAGAACCAGTTACACATTTCAGAGTCTGTGTCAGCATCCCGGCTCTTCTCAGCTCTCCTCACCTCTTCCCCTGCCATGACTCCCCAGCTCACGGGCTCCTTCCTCCAGCTGCCCATTCTCCTCAGAACCTGCTATTCCAGCCTGAGCTTTAGTCTTCCTTAGTCCTTGCCCCCTTTGGCTCCCCCTACCGCACCATGGCCATGTCCAGTATCCTGCTATCTCTCCCTGCTCTAGACTCAAGATGCCTCTGGCTGCTCTCTCTCTCTCTCTCTCTCTCTCTCTCTCTCTCTCTCTCATCTACAATAAAAACCTTCCCTTCAGCCATACCATGGGGTGGTCATGTCATCATGCCATTTATACAGATCCAGGACCGCCCATATGGCTCAGTGAGGAAAGATGTATGTGGCACAAACCAGAAGTCCAGAGTTCAATGCCCAGGTACCATAGTGGAAGGAGAAAACCAATTCCCAGGAGTTACCTTTAACCCCCACATGTGCACACAAGACTAATAACAAATAGCAGGAGGCCGATTCCACAGGGACCGTTGCGGCATGGTACAGGATTTTAATGGCCTTGCTGAGGCCTGTGGCATGATCTCCAAGGCATGAGACGCTCTGGAAAATGTGAATGACTTTGGCCAACATGTGACTTGGGCACCTCGTGACTAGAATGGAAGAATGATCTAGAGCCTCTGATCTGCCCGGCTGTCCAGTTGCTTGTAGATCATTCCGGTTACGCCAAGGCCTTGGCTTTCTGAACTGACAGTTATCTGGCAGATCCAGCTTTTTGGTGGTATAGCTGCCTTTGAGTCACTCACACTCTCCTGTGATTAATGCCCACCCCCCAAACAAAATCACTTGGTGTGCCCTGTCTGGGTAAGGAGGCATTTGCTCCTGTCTCCCCATGAAAAATCAACATAACGCAAATGTCATCCTCTGCTACATAGCAAGTTCAAGACCAGCTTGGGTTATAAGGAACAACAAAAAAAAAAGGTAATGAAAAATTAGTTTAACAAAACCATTAAGTAAATGTTGAACTAGTAATTAAGAAAATCGGGTTTGACTGTGTGCCAAATTGCAGGTCCACAGTCCCTTAGCTGAGGTCTTCAGGGACAGATGCATTTCAGAACTCAAGGCTGATCCAATTTTAGAAAGGCCATTCTGTACCTATTATGCAAACTCCCAGAGGCCTGAGACAGGCACTGTCTACTTCCCCTGTTGGACATGGTAATGTCTTTTTGCAGCAAAATGTGTGAACAGTCACACTGGAGAGGATAAATAAAATTAAAAATAGCTTGGAATGAGTTGATTTGTCTTCATGTGAGAGGTAAGTTTATTCCCCACCCCCACTCCCCAAAAAATGGTTAAAGTCAGAGCTGGACTTTGTATAGTGATACACATCTGCAACCCTAGCTCAAGGAGACAGAGAGAGGGGGTCTGCTGAGAACACAAAGACCTTGACACAAGGGGGGGGAGGGGTGGCTCAGTGGAAGAGTACTACAGAGACAGTGTGAGTCAGTAGACACAGGAGCACAGTGACAGAATGGAGACACTCTAAAGACAAAGAAAGAGAAAAGCAAAGAGAAGATAGTGGAAGGAGACAAGAAGAAAGGTTGGGGGGCCGAGGGGTTGAAAGAAAAAGAAATTGGAAAGCAGAAAGGGAGGCCAAAAGGGACAGACAAGAGGACCCCTCCCCCAACTCACTACTTGATGGTGTAGTCTTTGGGCTGACAGGCTATCCTGGGGAATATAGGCTGTGACTCTCTGAAAGGGCTGAAGGACAAAGTGGAGACGGCACAAACCAACGCTGTTCTCAGGTTTGGATCACTAGTTTAATTCTCTGAGCAACAATGTGTTGTCTTCATTTTACAAGACTAGAGAGGTTTAAGTACACTGCTGTACATGATCCTGTGGGGGATGCTGGCAGGAGAGAAAAGGAACCGGCAGGGCATTTAACACACTCCCATCTGACAAGAGGCCTCAGGTTCCTGATATTGTCCAGCTCAGGGAGAAGGAAGGCCATAAAGGAAACCCCTTCTTGCAGCAGGACAGCAGGGTATCCCAGGCCTGCCTACGGCCAAGCCACAGCCATGGGTAAGGGAAAATGGACTCAATCGCATGACTTCTTTATCAGAAGCTACACCAGCTTCTCAGCATGGCGCCAACAGCAATGCAGACCAGTTTTGTTATTTTGGGGGGAGGGGGGATTCGGCTACATGCTCCACACTTCCAAAGCAGCAAATGCGTCCCGTCACCACCCAAACCAGGACAAAGCTAGCACACGGGTGACATCCTTTACCCCCGCCATTGTAAACTATACCAACTGCAGTTTCCAGCACGCACCATTGTCTCCGACGCTATACAAGAGCCCGTGACACCCCGAAAACTGTTAAGGCCTTTACAGTATCTGACAAGCCGCTTCTCCCCATTCCAACCCCAAATTTACATGCGAGCAATGAAAGAGAAAAGCCTTTAAGGCCGAGCGGCCACGGGGTTACAAGAGACCAGCGGGTGAGGTCGACGACCACAGACCAGTTAAGCCAGCTGAGGCTGGAGTTTATTGCTGATGAGCGCTGAGTCCCGAGGATGAACGGGATGGGATAAAGTCGGACAGGATCAGGACCGCGGCCAGGAGAGAGGCGGCGCCGCGCAGGTGAGGCCTGGTGGTGCAGACAGACAGGCGCAGGCGGGCCAGACTATCCAGGCGCTCGGTGCACGGTGTCCGGCGGAGCTGGGAGGCGGCTGTGGCGGCGGCTCCGAGGCAGTCCTGGCTGCGGTCGTGGCCCGCCGGAGGCCCCAAGCAAGCAGGACGCGGCCGGAGGCGGTGCCGGCGGTGCTGCTCGAGCACACGGAGCGGCCGCAGCGCTGGGCACGGGATCGGCAGGGCCCGCAGGCGGCCGCGTGGGGACCCAGATGAGCCCGTAGTACACAGCAAGCAGCACAGCGGCCAAGGACACACACAGGAAGTAGGCGCAGACAGGGGCAAGCCGGAGCCATCGGCCGCGGGGCCCCTCGCTCAGTCCCGTACCACCTGGACTCTCGCCACCACTGCCCACGCAGCTCGAGCCCCGCATCGCGCTGCCCACTCAGCCTGCACCGACCCCGCCCCCACCCCACTGCCCCAAGCAAGCCACGCCCCTTCCAGGACCACACCCTGTCAGACCGCCCCCCCCCCAGCTCAGCCAAACCCCTACATCCTAGACACTCCCCTACCGCCTCTGACCCACCACTAGGAAAGATTTCTTAGCCCCGCCCACCCGCTCTTCTCCCGCCCTAGCTGGGTCCGGTCTCCCAACTCCTGTTTCCTATCCTAGCCCTCTCCACGCTCATCGAACCCCTTCCTTTTTCCACCAACTGCAGCTCCGGACACTAGCAACCTTCTGCCCACTGGAGGTAAGGTTCCTAGTCTGTTGAAGCGGGAGGCCTACAGAGCTTCTGAATAGCCCCGCCCAGTGAGCCCCTGCCCCGCCCCTCCCAGTTTCAGGTCCCTGGACTGCTTCAATTGTTCTGAGATCCAAGTTCCTCCTATCACCCCTGCTGGCCCCTTCCCCAGTAACTCCGCACCAGCGTAAACTTCTGTTCCCTAGAGGCGAGGGATCCAGGGTGGACTGCAGGGAAGAGAGCAGCCAGCCTGGGAGCCAGGCAAACCTGCGCTGCCGCCCCTCCCAGCAGCATCTTCAGGATTGCGGGACGGCCTGCAGGGTGGGAGGGGAGAGGTGTGAGGATGACGAGGAGCACTCTCGACCCGCCTCTTCCGCCACATCAAAGCCCGCCAAGCACAGCAGCCCAGCCTGATCAGCTAACAGCACAGTTCAAAGGTTGGCGGTAGCACGCGTTTAATTCAAGCCCTAGCCGCAGGTTCCTGCACACCCAGACCTCACAGGGACTGACTCCGAGGGCTCAGCCAGGTGAGTATCCTACGACTGGTCCCACTGGGTCCTCGGCGAATTTAGAAGACTCCCCTCGGGCCCAGGACCGTTGCTAACCTGCCTCTTCCCCCCTAAGTTTAACCCTGTCCTGGACGGAGTGTAGCAGAAGCAGAGGAGCTGAAGGTTAGTGCAGAGCGAGCCACCTGGGTCTGCCGGCGCTGTCAGCGGGCAGCCCCCGGCGGCGGAGCAGCCGCCACCACCTTGCAGAAACGCACCCTCTGGAAGTCTGTGATCTCCGCCGTCTCCTGGCCCTCGGGACCTACCTCTGAGGAGACAAAAAGCGGTAAATGGAGGACCAGTCTGCCCGACCACCCTATCCCGCACCCCAGTCAAACCCACCTACAACATGGCCTCCAGCCTACTCATCCCTCAGGAGGCCCACGAAGCAGAACCCCCTCCAATCTAACCCTGTCGACTACTGGGAAGTCGATCACTGGGAAGTGCTAGTGTAACGAGCTCACCCACTCCTTCCAGACCCCAAACTGTCCTGTCTGGCCTGGCCCCTTTCTTAAGATGCCCTTGGCCTCCACTCCCACCAGTCCTTTGACAGCCTTTCCTGGACTCTGCCCCACATCTTATTCTACTGCAGGGGAACTAAAAGATAAACACAGGCAGGAACCTGGCCGACCGCGTTAAGGTGACCAAGTTCAGTCTCTTGCTTCTACTTCGTGGGGTCCAAAATCCCACTCTGGCCCGACCCAAAAACGCTAACCCTGCCTTCTGATAAGTCTTAACAGCCGGCTCCATTCATTCGTTCGTCCCACCTTTAACTAACCACATTTTGCTTTTACAGGATCTCTAACCAGAATTGGGTTTCAAACTTGAAATCCTATTACTCCAGCCTCTTACCTCTGAGAATATTCAGATTTCGAATCCCACTTTTAGCTACTTCCCTAAGCCCAGCTTCCTTGCCCAGCGTTATTCACAATTTCTATTAGCTGGAGCCTTAGAGCCCACCCTTTGCACCACAAAGGCCTGCCTGACTCCAGGCCCAACCCAGCACAGCACCTGACTCAGCTCATGCCCTGTTCTAAGCCCTCACAGAGCCCACTCTATCTCCAAGCCCTCCCTCCCCAAGGAAGGCAAGCAGGCCACCCACCTCCACCAGCCTCATGCATCCCACCTGGAGATGCCTCAGGCCCCTCTTCTTCAGACTTCGGGGTTCCTGCCAAGCTGGGCCCACTCTCCAAGGGGGCAAGGGCTGGCTGGTCACCTCCTGGAGAAGGGGAGGCTCAGTCAAGCCCCTCCTTTTCCAAACACCTCCCCATATGAGGGGAGCTAGGGGGTTCAAGGACACAGTTGGGTGGGTGTCATTTAAGGAAGTGAACTTTTTATTGGAGAGAAGCTCTGAACCAGCAAGAGCAGGCTCTGGGAATTGGGATAAGGGCATAAAGTAGGCACCAACTGCCCTTCCCTGCCACAGGGGTTGAGGGAGGTGTGGGTACAGCCACACCCTTGTGCACACACACACACACACAAACAAACACAGGCAGCCAGTTTCAAGCATTCCCAAAAGGCCAGGCCTCACCCGAAGAGTGGGCACCAGGCGAGTGGGCAGTGCCGGGAGAATTCAGTTCCATCTCCTCACCCCAGTCAGACACAGGCTGGTGGTCCTCAGAGGGTGAGAAGGGGCTGGGAGGTTCAACGGGGACTGGGGACAGCAACTCCTGGGGCCCAGCAGGCATGGGGTCCACCTGCTCACAGGTGGGCTTCCCAGCAGGCTCAGCCTCAGGCTGGCGATCAGGAACAGCTGCTGCTTCCTGGTCCTTGGGACCCTCTTCCTCCTCTTCGAACTCTTCTTCCTCTTCCTCCTCCTCCTCAGTAACGTCTTCACTCACATCCTCCCATTCTTCATCCTCATCTTCTTCTCCCTCCTCCTCTCCCCCCACATCTTCCTCACCATCCTCCTCAGGAGGCCGGTGGGCTGGGGCTGGGGTCTCAGGAGGCTGCTGGGAACACAGGCAGATCAAGGAAACACTTGGGACCTGTCACCCCACAAAGCCCCATACACGCACCCTATCTTATACCTGCTCTGCCTTACCTGTGTGGGTGTCTCCTCCAGGGACATGGACTGAGAGGACTGGGGGGCTGAGGACACAGCTTCCTCTTTTGTCTCCCAGCGATTATCATGGTCACTGGAGTGGACAGAGCAAAGGGGTAAGGCCTGGGTGAGGGATAGGATGGACTTCTCAGAGAACACGCTGCACTGAGGGCAAAGGGGACAGTAGACACAGAGCCAAGACAGAGCAGTGTGCCCTCAATCTGAAGCCAGAGAGGACTCCACACACCCAAGCATGCTGGAGAGGATGTCCCAAGGGAGGGGCACCCCACCTATAGGCACGAGGGGCCGCCTTGGCCTGAGGTCGGCTGTTCTTTCTCCTCCTGCGGCTGTTGACTTCAGCTTTGTGCTGAGAAAGGAACTCTCCAAAAGTGGGGGGCTTAGGAGGTCTTGCCCAAGCTTGGTCATCTGCAACAGAAACCCAGGTCCAGGGATTTAGGGGAGGGACAGAGCCACATTCAAACCCCACTGCCTGCCCCTCTCCAAGACACCACTCACCACAGCGGAGGGGCAGTTCGGGGGTAGGAGCTGGGCCATCCTTGAACCTAGAAAAAATAGAGCAGAGCCAACAATAGTTGAGGGAACTAGGGAAAGGCAGGAGAAAGCAGGGCAGTGGCAGAGGCTGGGCCAGAACCAACCAAAGCAGCTTAAAGGGGCCAAAGGTTGGACAGGGTAAAGGTCGGATGATGGATGATGGGTGAGGGGCAAACCGAGCTTCCTAGTGAGAAAGCCAGGCAAAGATACAGACCACGGCCTCTGAAACAAAAATATAGAGGCTGGAGAGATGGACCACTGACCTCTGCCACCTTGTGTGTCTAGCATGCCAAGATAGGCAGGTTTGCTAGGGTTGCTGCCCTCAGCATTGCATCCCAGAATGAACACATTCAGTGCATGTTCAAAACAGAGGAGGGACGTAACTGTGCTGTGGGCCAGGCATGGGCTCCTAGCATTTCAGAGGTGGAGGCAGGAGAATTGAGGGTTCAGGCTGTCCTTGAGGACTTGTAAACAATAAAGAGTATCACTCTGCCACCAATCTCCAGGGAAGACAGCCATTCTGGGCCAGCAGCTGTAGGTTTTCCTCATCCCTTATCCTGTGCTGGTTGTACCTTGTCGAACATCTGTGGAGCTCATCATACAGGGAGATACTGAGCCTAGGAGAACTAGAGTCTTGTGCTAACCTGGGTCAATACAACCCAGCAGGCATGTAAGCACATGACAAAACTTTGCTTATACAAGCTGGGCGTCTGTGAGGCCAAGGCCGGGAGATGTTGAATTCTGTACCCACTTGAGCTGCACAGCCTATAATCACAGCACCTAAGCTGAGATCATTGGGCCAGCAAGACAGCTCAACAGGCAAAGGTGACTGCCACTGATCCCCAGATCACACCATAGAACTTTCTCCTATGAGCTGTCTTCTGTGCTTTCTTGCTCTCAATAAATAAAAATAACATACAAGCCAAGCATCCTTGGTAGCAAATGCCTTTAATCCCAGGCAGGCAGATCTGAGTTCCAGGACAGCCAGGGCTACACAGAGAAACCCTGTCTCAAAAAGCAAAACAAATTATATGAAATATAATAAGCGGCTGAGACAGGAAGACTGAACGATCAAAGCCAGCCTAGTTAACATATTGCCTCGAAAAGTAAAAAGGTGGAAGGGCAGAACACCTGGCTCAACTAGCACTGGCTGCTCTTCCAGAGGACCCAGGTTCATCTCCCAGTGCCTACACAATAGCTCACAGCCCTCTGTAACTCCAGTTTCGGGGGATCTGACGCTGTCTTGTAGCCTCCATGGGCACCAGGCACGCACACAAACATACATGCAGACTAAACACTCACTCATACATATCAAGTTTGTTTTTTTGTTTTCTTTTTTTTTAGGTTTTTCGAGACAGGGTCTCTCTGTAACCCTGGCTGTTCTGGAACTCACTCTGTAGACCAGGCTGGCCTCGAACTCAGAAATCCGCCTGCCTCTGCCTCCCAAGTGCTGGGATTAAAGGCACACACAGCCACTGCCCAGCTCATACATATCAAGTTTTAAAGGTGGGAAATGGGGGCTGTAGAGATGGCTCAGTGATAGAGCACCTGTCTAGAATCCCCCAGTGAGGTTCTGGGGGCCTAGCTTAGCACTACCGCACTTTCAGCATGCCAGAGGCCATAGGTTCAATCCCCAGTAGCAAAAGGAGAAAAGGAAAGGCAGGCTTCCACATGCCACTGAGACATGGCCAGCTGTAGCAAACATCATCACCAGTACCCAGCAGGAAGAAGACTGACTCACATGCCATCAGTCTTCTCGGCATCCCACTCCCGCCGCCACTGCCCCGTGGGTTTTCGGTGTCGCTGCAGCCGCTCTTGGTCGATCTTCTCCCTCTCCTGCTTCCAGCGCAGGTACTCTGACCGCTCCCGGCCCGTCATGGACATTGTCATGTCGCCCCCACTGCCCAGGCCAGCCTTGCGACCCTGCCAGCACCACAGCCCATCAGTCTCCAGCTCCTCTCCATGCCCTCCCCCAGATGCAGAACCACTGTTCAGGGCACACACAAGCAGCAAGTGAATGGCTGAAGTGGCCTCCTCAGAATGGATCACTTAAATTTTTGGTTTCAGACAGGGTCTCCTGTAGCCCAGGGTGGCTGCCTCAAACTCACTATAGAGCTAAGGATGACCTTAAACCCTTTGTGCTGGCTAGTTTTATGTCAACTTGACACAAGCTACAGTTGTTTGGGAAGAGGGGATCTCAGTTGAGAAAATACCCACAGCAGACTGGCCTGCCAGGATTAAGCATTTCCATTTGGTGGTGTATGTGTGAAGGCCAGAGGCTTGTCCTGTTGTCATCCTCCAGCTTATTCCCTTAAAGGAGGGACTCTGACTTAAGCTAGCAGCCAGCAAGTCCCAAGGACCTCCCTGCTCCATCCCTAGGAAGGCATGGAGCCATAGTCAACCTTTTTCACATGAGTGCTGGGGATCAAACCCAGGTCCTGCTGCTTACATACCAAGCACTCTTACCCACTGGCCCTTCTCCCTATCTTGCCATTTTTAAGATATATTCTTATTATGTTCCTGTATATACCATGTGTCTGTGTGAATATAAGCCATGTGTGTCCAGGTACCCACAGAGCCCAGAACAGGGTGTCAGGTGCGCTGGAGCTGGTGTTACAGGCAGTCATGACTTGCCCAATGTAGGTGCTGGAAACTAAACATGAGTGCTCAGAAGAGCACTTTTTTTTTTTTTTTTTTTTTCGAGACAGGGTTTCTCTGTGTAGCCCTGGCTATCCTGGAACTCACTCTGTAGACCAGGCTGGCCTTGAAATCTACCTGCCTCTGCCTCCCAAGTGCTGGGATTAAAGGTGTTCACCACAACGCTCAGCATCCTTCAGTACTCTTAAGCAGCAGGGCAGTGGTGGTGCACAGCTTTAAGCCCAGCACTCAGGGTACAAATAAGCAGACGTATGTGCTGGGCTTAAAGCTACAATTCATGTAAACTGGGCTGGCCTGGAGGTCCAAGTCACCAGGGCTAGATGGTGAGACTCTACCTCAAGAAGAATAGAAAACTGGCCAAGCATGGCCACCCAAATGCCTGAACTACATAGTGAGTTCCTAACCAGCCCAAGACCCAACCAAAATCCCCCAAATCAAGCAAGTGCTAATCCTCACAAAAAAACAGCCCCTGGTCTGCCTATCACAGCCAGCCTAAAGCACAGCTCTCGGGAAGCCCACCACAGGGAGATGTGGCACCCACCTGTCGCTCCTGTTCCAAGCCAGAGCGCACCCGCTCAAAATCCGAGCCTCCCCAGTTGCGTCCATGTCTGCGGCTGCCTTCCCGGCGATCCCTCTCAGACTCCTCGAGGGGCCCACCCCGACGTCGGGGATCATCCAGGAAGTTGCGTACAGGGTTGGGCTCCAGCACCCCTTCCTGCAGCAGAAGAGCTGGTGTGTGGGCAGGCTGGGGGGCACTGGGTGCTTTCCACTCAGCCCACCCCCGGGCTGCCCGGTGCCGACCCGCTGGTTGCGTTCGTATTCTGCGATCTTCTCCATTTCCTCGTTCATCTTCTCAATGTTCTGCCTGCGCCGCTCCTCCCACTCCTGGGGGGACAAGAGGGCACATGGCTGTCAGAAAGAACCACATAACTAGCTATAGAGGAAAGACAGGGCAGCCCAAATTCCCAAAGGGTGCCTAACTTAAACCTGTGTGGATGTTGGGGACCCTGACACACCTCACCAGTACAGAAATGATGCATGGTGACTCGGCAAGCGACAGGCGAGCACACAATCCTTACCCTTCCCATCTGCAACACTGGCACACTTTACAAACAACAGCCAGCTGGACAGAACTCTCATTTTCCCAGCCACCGCTGCTGGTGAGTGTGGCCAAGTTCTTCCCAACAAAAATGTAAGAAAATGTGTTTTCTTGACGTTGTCAATGCCCTGGTGTCCACTTTGTGAACAACAATCAGCAGGCCTTGACCTCCTGATCCACACTACTTAGCTTAACACGTGAAAGAAACAAACCCTGATTCTACTGAGGCCACTGCATCTGGTGTCTGTGTACACACATGCATGTTCATGTGTGTACATGTGAAGGCCAGAAAGACAACTTTAAGCACTAATCTCATTTTCTTCTTTGGAGACAGAGTCTCACAATGTAGCTCCGGCAAGCCTGGAATTTACTACCAGAGATTTGCTTGCCTTCTGCTGGAATGAAAGGTGGGCACTGCAACATGGGGCCTAGCCACCGTTTTTTGAACGGAGCCTCTCACTGGCCTGGAGCTCACCATGTAGGTTGGCATAGCTGACCATAGTACCCAAGGTCCACCTGTCTCCACTGCAACCGCTAGAGTACAGATTACAAGCCTGCACCACCACACTCATCTCTTCTAGGACCAAACGCAGGCCTCAAGCACTTTAGAGTGACCGGGTTATCTCCCAGACTTGCAACGCACACAGCAGCAGCAGCAGCAGCTCAGCAAATCCTAAGAGTCCATTTCTGGCGTTTGTTGAGTGCCTGCCCTGAGGCACAATGCCCGACAACAGAGAAGGCTTGCAATGCCCTTTGGGTCTAATTGGCATTTCCTATAAAAGCAAGAACCTTTACTCCCAGAGAGAAAGCAACCTCACCAGGGGAGAGATGAACCAGCTTAGAAGCAAGTCCACACAAGCCATGAGCTATCACCCAGGCCACTGGCTGCTCGAGAGTAGAGCAGCCACAGTAAGGACTCTACTCCCAACATGAATCTGAGCACATAGACACAGAGGGAGCACAACGCAGACTCTACAGGAAACAGGCAAAAGCAGGAAGTCGGAATCAGAACCTAAGACACACAAATAGCGCTGGTCAAGAAAGGAAGAAGAGAAGCCCCCTGAAAGCCAGCTGGAGGGACAAGGGACCCAAAGACAGAGCATCAGGGAGGAGCAAGCATAGAGAAAAGGCAAAGGGAAAGAAATGAACTAGCTGGACACAGCAGGGCAGGCCTCTTTTCCCAGCCACTGAGGAGGCTGAGCAGGAAGATGCCAAATTCAAGGCCAGCCTGGGCAATCTAGTGAGATGATATCCTGTCTCAAAATAAGAGCTAAGGGCTAAGGATATAGCTCAATGGTAAAACATTCACCTAATGTGCACAAGGCCCCAATTTCAATCCCAAGACCAGAAAAATTAATGAATGAATGAAAAAAATGAATGAATGAGTAAAAATCAGGAAACAGAAAACTTTGGCCCAAGCCTCATGGCCTGCTTGGTGCCTACCTTGGACTTTCGATCAGAGGTTGAGTTGTCTCCTGCCCCTAAGAGATGAGGGGATCCCCGGCCCCGGCCCCTCCGGCCCCGGCCCCCAGTACCCCCTCGAAGCTGCTCCCCGGCACCATCCTCCCAGCCTCGGGATGCCCGGCCTACGCCTGCCCGGCCTCCCTGCTGGGGATGGGTCCGGCCCCCTCTGCTGGCCCCTGGGGGCCGAGGAGTCCCAGGAGTCCTCCGAGAGGGACCCAAGCTCTTCTCCTGAAAGGGAGAAGAAAAAGAAATCAGTCAAAGGCAAATAAGCTGGAGCATCCTAGGCTAAGAGGCAGCTGGCAGGTCTTGGTCCCAGGCCTCCTCCCCATTCTGTGGATTCAGACATGCTGGGCTCTCCACCTCCACTGCCACATTCTCCTTCTCCATGGAACGGCTCTTCCGGGGGGCTGTCACTGCCACACCCTCCAGCTCAGCTTTTTTCCGATCCTCCTCAATCTCCTAGAAGCGAATACCCAAGGGAATGGAGTGTTAGGAGTCCTGTCATCAGCTGGACTCCCATAGGCCTGTACATTTTCCCTGCACCTATACTCAGGCCTCTCTCCAGAGCTTTAGACATGGGTCACAGCATCTCCATGAAACCCTGCATGACTCTGCTGCTCCAAAGCCCCCACTGTGAGTAAGCCCATCTGTAAGAGCCAAATGCTTTCCCATCACCATGGAACCCACAGTGGGGGGGCCCCTCTCTGGCTCCTGTGCATTGGCCTTCTTACTATGCCCCCCAGGGCTTTTGTACTAGCTGCTCCACAAGAGTGAGTTTGAGTTCTGTGAGCCTGTAGCTACTCAGGTTTCAGATGTCTCACCACCAACCTGCCTTTCTCTGTTCTCATCCCCTATTGGGACTGTTCTCAGATGCACCCCTCCTCCCAGCCTCCAGTGCTGCCTGGCATACAATCAAACCCAGGTTTTAGCTTTTTGTTTTGTTTTTATGAATGAATGCATGAAAAATGAGTCAATGAGGGCCACTCTTCTCCCAGGTCCCTTTATAGAGATAGCCCCACTATGTCCTCTTGGGCATGGACCCTCCCTCCTCTTCCCATTCTAGCCCCAACTGCCCTTGATCACAGAGCCATGCCTGTCCTCTCCCACCAGGGCCCCTGCCCCAGCTTTCTCTCTGGACTCTAGGATAACACCCTACCACCCACCATTACATAGAAAAAACGAGTCTCCTATACAGAGTACTCTTAACAGGTCTCACTCCCATTCAAAGCCCTCCATGGCTCCCTAGTGCTCTTAGGCATTCTCCGACCTAGATGGCTGGCCCTGATGACCCCTAGAGGAATTCCCCACCAGCTGGACTTTCTAAGCCCTCTCTTGCATCCAAACATTTGCCCAAACTTCCCCCATGTGAAACGTAACCCATTTCCTTTCCAATTCCTTTCCTAATATCGAGGTACCCTTCAGTTCTCAGACTCCTCTCTACCAGAAAGTCCTCCCTAATGTCCTCAGGCTAGAGGGAGAGCTCTGGACTCCCACAGACCTGTTAATTCCCCCATCCCAGCCTTATCTACTCTGGATCATCATGAAGGGCAACTATATCCCAAATTGGACAGTGAACCCCAAGAACAGGTCTGGGGACTTTGTCCCAGGACCAAGCAGCATGGTGCAAGGACTCTGAAGGCATCAGTGAGCAGAGTGTGACTCCATGAATGAATGATAGGATGAAGGAAGGGAGGCTAGATCCCAGCCTTTGGCTTACATCCTGTGAGTGAAGGGGAAACATGAGAAAGCTTGAAGGGAGAGGTGGGCAAACTCACTGCGGGGAGGAGAGGGGATGGGGTCTCCAGGGCAGGGCTAGGGCACCTGGTAGCGCCGGATGAGGGCCTCATTCTTCCGACGAAGAGCCTCGATCCTCTTGTCCAACTCTGCGTCCTTCTCCTCCTTTGATTTCAAATCTAGTGTGGTAGCCTGTGGTAGGGAAGCAGTTGAAAGGGGGAAAGAAAAATCTTCCTATTACACAGGCATTTTACCTAGGATCTGAGGGTTTGGTCTTTGTGGCCCACCTTGCCCACCCCTCTCCAGCTCACCATCATTGGCTGTGATCTCCCTCACAGAAAATACATGTAGCACTGGGAGCTCCTGAGGGCGAAGAGAACAGTATGTCAAGATCAACAGTATTCTGAAATGCCTTCTCCTCTCCTTTACTGAGGGTTCCAAAAACAGACTCACAGAAAAATGCACTTGCACTTCAACAAGGAAATTCTCAAGTACTAGCCTCGCCTCTCTCCTAAAGAAATACAAACCCTGCCCTTCAGTTTTAGATCCACCCATGCAATTAGTCAGACCCACCTTGGGAAATTCTGACCCCACCCCTGTAACTAATACTAATTCCTCCAAAGATGTCAGTCCAGGCTCCATTTCCTATGATAATTTTAACCAGAATCTGGATCTCAGAAGGTCAATTACAACCTTTCCTTCCAACCCGAAAAAGTAACTTCTAGGGGCCAGAGGGATGGCTCCTGGAGTAAAGGTGTTTGCTGCCAAGCCTGAAAACCTGAGTTCAATCCCCAGGACCCACAAAGTAGGAGAGAACTGACTCCCACCAGTTGTCCTTTGACCTCCATGTGATCACGCATACATGCACAAAATAAATAAAATGTGATGAAAAATAGTTTCAACTCTGAGACACTTTAGTCCATGGTTCCCCTAAGACTGATGCAGCCCAGCCTCCCCCTCCCCCCGCATCCTAAAAAGGCACTCATCCTACCAAGCTGGAAAAGATTCAGCAAGCAGGCCCAGGATCCACTGCAGGGGCCTTCCTGGACCGGACTTGACCTTCATAGTGATACTCAAGGCAAAAGACAGAACTTCTACAGAGGTTTACAAGAGAAAACTGCCAGCCGCAACCGCACCCCTAACCTCCAAAAACCTCCGTGATCCCGCCCTAACTAGGGTGAAACTTCAGGCCCCTCCTTTCCCGCCAGAGTTCTGGCCACGCCCACAAAAACTCATACTCTGGCACCACCCCCAAATTAAGTGGTCTGCCCTATGGCCCAGCCCCCAACACACCCTGGAAATGTTCTGACCCCGCCTCTGAGTTCCCTACTTCCCGGCCCATGTTCTGCTGTGCTCCCGGCTCTGTAAAAAAAAAAAAAAACGATCTAGCTCTACCCCCGCCATTCGCCATACTCCACCAACACCCTAGCCCCACCCGCGAAATCCAGGACATCTTAGCTCCACCTCCATCCAGTCTCAGCCAGCCCCTGGACCCTCCCCTTGCTTCTGGACAACGATCACTACCAGAACCAAGAAACTTTCCTGCCTCGCCCAGGGGGTCTCCGCCCCAAACTCTAGCCCCATCCACTAAATACTGTAACTACGCCCTAGCACAACAATCAATGCCCAAACACTGAGGACAACATTCTGGCTATACCCCCAGCACCTTGGCCAAACTCAGCACAACACCGCAGTTCGGTCACCATCTCTTCTATCAAAGTCCAAACCTGCCCCTTTCCCCACTCCCCTCCAAACTTTGGCCCCGCCCCGAGCACATCCACCCTCTTAGCTCCGCCCCTGGCCCTCATGACCACGCCCCCGCTGCGCTCTCTACTCCCTAGCCCCGCCCACCATCCTTTTCCCGCCCTGCTCCGTCTTGACCACTCCCCCAGCTCGCCCACCTATGGCCCAAACTCCACCCCTTACACGCCCCAACAATTCAGCCCCGCCCCCAGCGTCTCCGCTCAAAGTCCCGAGCCTGCCCCCTAGTCCTCCAGGCAAAACTCTGGCCCCGCCCCCAGGCCGGACACAGCTTTGCAAACCACGCCCCGCTCTGGCAGCCGCCGGGACTTGGGGCCCGCCCGCACCCGCTCCTCTGGCCCTGCCCACATGCTCACAAGCCCAACAACACGTGTGGGCGTCGCGTCCCCGCCCCCCACAGAGTACCCTGACCCCGCCCCCGCCCGCGGCTCATCTCCCAGTCCGCGCGCGTTCATGCTCCTCTCACGTGGGCGAACAGGCCCCGCCCTCTCCGGGCGCGCTCCCGGCCCGCTCCCACGGTCACCTGTCCCGGAGACCCCGCGGTGTCTGCGACTCCGGCTCCGTCCGCCTTCACGTCCGCAGCTCCCGGGCCTTATGCGTCACTTCCGGCCCACACCATGTGAAGAGAGGAAATAAGTGGGGCACTTCCGGTCTTGATATCCCGTTTCCGGGTGCCTTAAAGGGTCCGCTCCCCCTTGGGCTCTGCAGAAAGTGGCAGAACTGTGTTTCTTCTTCCTGGTCTCAGGGAATGGACATGTAGCCCTAAATCTCTGGACTCCTTTTTTGGCTTAGACTTTTTCCACCCCAAGCCACTGGTTCCCATTTTACTAAGTAAAAATCAGACACTATACAGGGGCCCCTGGAAACCTAAACTGGTTTCATTACCTCTTCTTGCTAATGAAACCTTAATTACAGAAACTAACCAATTCATAAAAATATAAGATTTTAAAAAATCAACTATATAGCCAGGCAGTGGTGGCGCAGGCCTTTAATCCCAGCACTTGGGAGGCAGAGGCAGGCAGATTTCTGAGTTCGAGGCCAACCTGCTCTACAGAGTGAGTTCCAGGACAGCCAGGGCTACACAGAGAAACCCTGTCTCGAAAAAAAAAAAAAAAATCAACTAAATAAAGCTGGGCGTCATGGTAGGTGCCTCTAATTTCAAAGCTTGGGAGACTGAGACCGGGGTGGGGGGTGGGGGAGATTGCCTTGGGGTCAAGAACAGCATGATAGATAGATAGATAGATAGATAGATAGATAGATTGCCAGGGCTACATAGACCCTCTCTCAAAGGAGGAAAAAAAAAAGCAGTATGACACGGCTGAGAGTAAAGGCACTTGGCCAATTATGATGACCTCAGTTTGACCCTGGACTGTCAGGCACACAACCTCTTTTACCTGTTGAGCCATGTGCTGGCACTTGAATTATTACATTTTTTTTTAAAATATCTGTACTAGCTCTGTTTGTTGTCAACTTAACACAAGTTAGGGTCATCAGAGAGGAAGGAGCCTCAGTTGTGAAAATGCTTCAATGAGACCCAGCTGTAAGGCATTTTCTCAATTAGTGATTGATGGGGGAGGGCCTAGCCCATTGTTAGTGGTGCCATCTCTGGGCTGATGGTCCTGGCTTCTATAAAAAAGCAGGCTGAGACAGCTGTTGGGAAGCAAGCCAGTAAGTAGCACTCCTCACAACCTCTGCATTAGCTCCTTCGTCCAGAATCCTACCCTGATTGATCACAATGAGGGATTGTGGTATGAAAACATAAGCCAAATAAACCCTTTCCTCTCAACTTGCTTTTTGGTCATGGTGTTTTGTCTCAGTAATAAAATATTGACTAAGACAATATCTCAGTTGGCCCCAGAGTCCTGATTCTCCTGCTTCAGCGTCTTTGGTACTAGAGTAGGATTACAGGTCTGGGAGGCTCTGCCCACCAAACTGACCATCTTAAACTGCTGTGAGATATCTCATCTGACAAATGGCCACAATTTGCCCAACCCATCTCATGGATGTTAGGGTTATTTCAGTTGGCAGGCTTGTGACCAGGTTCTGTCACTTAGCTACATCCTCAGCCCAAATTGTTATTTCTTTTAAATTGAAACATATATGCCGGCCCCGGGCAGTGGTGGTGAACACCTTTAATCCAAGCACTAGGGAGGCTAACTATGAGTTCAAGGCCAGCCTGGTCTACATAGTGAGTTTCAGGACAGCCAAAGCTACATAGTAAGACCCTATCACTCGAAAAATTAAAATTGGGGGGGGGGGGCGGATATGGTGTTTTACCTGCATGTATTTCTGTACACCACTTGATAGCCATCATGTGGGTGCTGGGAACTGAACTTGATTCCTCTGCAAAAGTATTAAGCACTCTTAACCACTGAGGTTTTTGAGATAGGCTCTTCCTATGTGTCTAAGCTGTCTTCAAACTCCAGATGAGTCTCCTGTCTCTGTCTCCTAAATACTAGGGTTACAGATGTGAACTCTTCTGCCCATGCCAGTCTTTCCACTGTTTTTATTTGGGGGAGGAAAGGGAGCACACAAGCCATGGCACATGTAGGGATCAGAGAACAACCCACAGAAGTTGGTTATCTCCTACATATGGGGTCCAGGGATAAACTCAGGCTTTATGCAGACTTGGCAGGAGGTGCCCGTACCTGCCAGAGCCACCTTGCCTACCTGTTTTGTTTTGGTTTGGGGGGGGGTAAAAATATTTATTTTTTTGAGATAGAATCTCTCGCACAGAGTGTAGCCCTGGCTGGTCTGGAACCCTCTATTGTAGATCAGGGTCTTCTCAAAGGCATAGAGATCCATCTGCCTCTGCCTTCTGACTGTCCAGATAACAGGTGGGGTCATCATGCCCAGCCTAAGGATTTGTTTCATTTTTTAATTTTAGTTGACACATAACTGCACATGCTGTAATATTTTGATACACATAAACAATGTGTAATGATCAGATCCCAGTAACTGACATATTCTCGGTCACCTGAAACACTTATTTCTTTTTTGTTTTTTGAGACAGGGTTTCTCTATGTAGCCCTAGCTGTCCTGGAACTCACTTTGTAGACAGGCTAGCCTTGAACTCAAAGATGCACCTGTCTCTGCCTCCGGAGTGCTGGGACTAAAGGGGTGTGCTACCATCACCTGGCTACATTGATCATTTCTTTGTGTCAAGAATATTCACAGCCAGGCAGTAGTGGCACACGCCTTTAATCTCAGCACTCAGGAGACAGAGGCAGGCGGATTTCTGAGTTCGAATCCAACCTGGTCTACAGAGTGAATTCTAGGACAGCCAGGGCTACACAGAGAAACCCTGTCTTGAAAAACCAAAAAAAAAAAAGGAAGAAGAATATTCACAGTTTTTCTTGATTAAGTATCTGAAATATGCAATGTTTTTATTAGTCACACATGTTTTGCAGTAAATGATCTGTACATCTGCTCCAAAGAGCACATAGGCGGGGCATAGTAGCAAACACCTATAATCCCAACACTAGGGAGACAGAGGCAGGCAGACTTCTGTGAGTTTGAGGCCAGTCTTGTCAACACAGAGTGTTCCAGGCCAGCCAGGAATACCTGGCTGAGACCCTGTCTCAATAAACAAATGGATAAAGATACAAATTAAAGGTAAAGCAATCTATAGATTCTCAATATTCACCATTATTATTGCTTCCAAGTACACAAATTACTAGATCATTTACTGGACAGTAAAATGACCTACAGCAGATCCAAGCAGGCTGCCTGGAGCTTGGAATTTATACCAAAGTTAAAGGCATGGGAGAGAGTTATACATAAAAAGTCACAGAGAGTCGCAGGGCAGGGCAGGGCAGGGCAGGGTAGTACTGGGATCCCAGACACTGGGGGATCTGAGGCAGGAAGATTGAAACTTCAAGGTCAGCCGGGCAGTGGTGGCGCGCGCCTTTAGTCCCAGCACTCGGGAGGCAGAGGCAGGCGGATTTCTGAGTTCCAGGCTAGCCTGGTCTACAGAGTGAGTTCCAGGACGGCCAGGGCTACACAGAGAAACCCTGTCTTGAAAAACCAAAAAAAGAGAGAAACTTCAAGATCAGCTTGGACTACATGCTGAGACCCTGTTATAAAATAAAAAGTAAAAGCAGGGCTGAGCTGTAATTCAGCGCTAAGAGTGCATACCCTGGCCAGGCAGTGGTGTCTCACACCTGTAATTCCAGTGCTCAGGAGGCAAGGCAGGCAGATCTATGACTCAGATCGAAGTCACCTTGATCTAGGATAGCCAGGGCTACAAAGAAAAATCCTGTTTCAAAAAACAGAGTGCATGCCCTAAGTTCATACCTCAATACTGCGCGCGTGCGCAATGTGCAAGAATAATTATAGAAAACCTTTTGTGGAAGGGTTAGTTCAGTTACTAGTGCAGAATTGCCAACAGGCTGACAAGATGTGGCACGAACTTTGATAGCATTTGCAATTGATATGCTCCTCACTCGACACGAGGGGGCGCTGGCTGCAGTTAGAAACCAGACTCATTCATTCAACAAATGATTCTTGGAAGCCTGGCACCTAGTTTCAGCTCAGAGAAAGGAGGATCTGGACTTCAAGAACAACTTTGGCTACAGAATGAGTTCAAGGCCAGCCTGGACTACATGAGACCCTGTCTTAAATGTTAAAATTTAAAAAGGGGCCTGGAAACCAGGCACGATTTTGCGAAGCACTCCGGAGGCAGAGGCAGGTTAAGCTCCAAGTTAAAGAGCAGCCTTGTCTACAGATTGAGTTCCAGGGCAGCCAGGACTACATAGAGAAACCTTTTTTTTAAAAAAAAAACAAAAACAAAAACAGGGATCTGGGGAGATGGCTCAGTCAGTAAAGTGCTTGTCACAAAAGACCTGGGTTCTGATTCCACAGGATGCCGATAAAAGCCAAATATTACATTACATATCTGTAATCCCCAAACTAGGAAGGCCAAGACAGGTAGGTCTTCGAGCTCAATAGCCATATTGGTAAACTCCAGGTTCAAAGAAAGATCTGATATGGACGGTTAGCAAAATGGTTACCTCCATGTGTTTGTAACCAGAGTTAGAGCCTTGGAACACACGTGGTAGGAAAAGAAAGGCTACTTCTGCAAGATGTTTATGCACTAGTTCACAAGTTTGAGTGTGTGTGTGTGTGTGTGTGTGTGTAATTCAAGGCCTGTCTGAGATACTGGGTGAGTTCAAGGCCAACTTACGCAGCTTAACCAGAACACCCTGTCAATAAACAAAAAAGTACAAATAAGCTGAGAATGGGCTGCAGGGACAGTTCCTGGGTTGAAAGCAAGTACTGTTCTTTTAGGAGACCAGAGTTTGGCTCTCAGTACCTACAATGAGCAGCTCACTGTGGCCTGTAACTCCAACCTCAGGGGATACAATCCCCTCTCCTGGCCATATGCACAGAGACACACATACACATAAAATATTTATTTATGTATATTTTTCTTGATGAGCTAGGGTTATCTCTGTGTAACCCTGGCTATCTTGGAACTCACACTGTAGACCAGGCTGACCTCGAACTCAGAGATCCACCTGCTTCTGCCTCCCAAATGCTGTGCTTAAAGGTATGAACCACCTTTTTTTTTAAAAGAAAAAAAAAGAGCATTTATTATTTTCTGTCTGTACAATATTTGTTGTCCCTGCAGCGTTCGTTTGTATACCATGTGTGCAGTGCCGGCAGTGGCCAGAAGAGGGCGTCAGATATCCTGGGACTGGAGTTTAAAATGAAGCCCGGCCTTGAGGATCCTGGAACACCAACCTTGAAAGATCAGCCAGAGCTCTTAACCACTGAGTTATCTCTCCAGTCCCTACACATTTTTTTTTTTTAATCTTTAATGGGCTGGGGATATAATTAAGTATATGAGAACTTCCCAAGACGTATGAAGTCCTAAGTACACACGCGAACACACACACACACGCAAACCCTAAACAGCATACGCAGTCAATTTAGGGTCTGTAGTTCATCTCAGTGGCCCTGGGTTCGAGTCCCAGCACTACAGAGCCAAGTCTAAGTCCCAGGGTTGCTGTGAGAACTTCAGGTTCCTCTGCGTGGTCTGAGTACCCTGCACTTCCACCTTTGGCCGCTAGGGGGCAGCAGGTGCACGATGGATTGGCAGTGCAGTACCAGCGCAGGGGCAACTCAGGCAGAGGAAGCTGATGAAATCCTAGCCAACTTGCAGTGAGCTCATCCTGCCCGGGCGCCTCCGGAAGCCACGGGGCCACCCGGCCTCCGCCTGGCCCGAGCGATAACGCTCTGGTTTGGAACCAGGGCGGGAAGTCCTTCCTGAAGTCTGCCTTGTATGGGGCCTGCTGCCAGAACCCTGGGCCGGAGGGGAGGGACGAGAACGAAGTGGCTGTTTCTTGCACAATAAAAAAGAAAGTGAATTCTGAGCCTAGCCGTGAGATGGAGAGAAAAAGAGGTGAGGAGGAAGGAAAGGAGAGACATGAATGGGAGAGACTTTTGTGAGCGACAAAGACAGAGAAATTGAGGTAGAGGTTGGGGAGACAGAAAGCAGGTTCAAGTCAAAACAGATGGAAGAGAGGTGGGACGCGAGAGACAGTAATTGGAAGAGACCCCGGCAACAGGGACCAAGCAAGTGGCAAGGATGCTGAGGCAGGACGGGCTATGGGCGCGGCGGGGACAGGAGGGACCAGCCCTGCAGGATGGGGCGCGACAAGGGCCCTCCCAGCCCCCCAGCCCCGCGGCGGCGCGGGCCAGTTACCAAGTTACCAAATTACCGCAGGATTCCGGAGCTTCTGACTGGTGAGGCTGCAGCCAATCAGAGAGCGGCGCCGCTGTTCTCGGGCAGGAGGCCTGGAGACACGCGCACCTTCCCACACCCAGGAAGCCGCTGACACAGGCTCGGTGGCGCGCGCCACCACTGTCCCGCGGACACGCGGAGTTGTTCTCCACGGTAACACACACACGGAGACCGTCCCACACCCACACACGTGCACACACAACACAGATATACACAAATAAACAAAGATGCATATAAGTTTACATGTGTACGCATATACCTACGCACACACGTGTACACATGCACATACAGAGTGCACATATGCACATAAACACAAGCATACACCATAGATGAATATTTATACAAACATACATAGACACATTAACACACACCTACAGGCATGCACAATCCCCAAGACACAGGCACATACAGCCCGGGGATGATTAGCACTACACATCTTTTTTAAGTCAGTAAAGCAATGCACAGTCACACATACCACTACACTGACACACAAATGGCCTTGTCACAAGTAACAGTGGCACAACCATAAGCCCACACACACACTGTCACAACCACACTCGAGGGAGATTTATAATCAACACAATGTCACTAATGTGTACACGGTCCCAGGGACGCACAACCCAACCTGCAGACACAACCACAGTGACATACTCACAATGACACATGGCATTGTATAGATAATGTATATGCTTGGTGGCAGTGTATAGCATGTAAACACACCCATTACTATGATATGCACAGAGTCCTCTGGTGCTTGGCATGGCAGACAGCATCAGAGAGACACACTGACATCAGTACAGAGATATAACACATCCACAACCTTCCCACACACATGTGGCTGTGACACAATTCCAGTGTCACACAAACAACTGCACACAGGAACCATGGCATTGACACATGCCAGCCTACTGCTATATAAGCACACTTTTCACAGGAAAGCATCCCAAGGACTCCTATAATAGCCCAAGGACTCAACTATTTGTCTCAACAGCCTGACACACACAGATCACCATATTTAGCGCGCTGACAGGGACCATCACACTGACACACTAACCCCTTGACGCGATCACTTTTATAGACCAACTCCCTAACACACTGGCTACTCGCCTAGAGGAAGCTGTCACTCACATAAACACACACATCATTTCTGCCCTGGTCCATGGAAGCTAAGTGCACGTGGGATGCTGGGGGAGGGATGCAGGGAGGACGTGTGTTTGTGTATTTGTGTGCAGTTCCTCCCCCTTCCTGCACTTCCTGGGGGCGGGGCCAAGCGGCTGCCGCTGTTACCGGGTAAACTTCCCCGCCTCCCCCCCAGTGCGGCCATTAGTCACCCCCCCCAGGATGATGTCATCGCCTCATTCTGGAGGCTGAGTAATCCTAGTCTCCGCCCCCTCCCCCCCAGGTACCAGGGAAGGGGCGGACCGCACCTGGGCTCCACAGAGGACTGGAGCTGGGGTCTGGAGCTGAAGGCTCGGCGCCTTCGGGGTCCCTGGGGTGGAGACTGAGGAATCTGGGTCTCTCTAAAGTGACTTAAGAGTCTGTATCAGTGTCCCCAGAGACTGGGGGCTTACAGCCCTGGATCGGTGGTAGCAGACTTCTGGATCTTTTAGGCTTGAGGTCTTTTTGTTAATGCTCACTCGCTGCTTTGTGTTTGGTGTTGGGTTTGTTTGTTTACTTATTTATTTATTTATTTATTTATTTATTTGGCAGTGCTGGGGATGCAGCCCAGGGCCTGACCCACGCTAGGCAAGGAATCCTTCACTGAGCTACATCCACACTTTATTTTTTCATTTTTATTTACTTTTGGACAGAGTTACCCCCTAAGGACAGAACTGTCACTAAGTCACCTAGGCTGGCCTTGAAGTTACTCTGTAGTCCATACACACTATAAACTATCCTCCTGCCTCAGCTTTGCAAGTAGCTGGGAATGAATACAGACCTATATAACTGGGCTCTGCTTGTTTGCTTTTTTGTTTTGTTTTGTTTTTTTATGAAAACAGGATCTCACTCTGCATGCAGCCCAGTCTGACCTGGAACTCTTAGCAATCCTCCTGCCTCACTCTCCTGGGTATTACAGGCATGAAATCACCACATCTATTCAGTCCTAAAGTCTCAAGCACCCAGGTGCTCCCCACGTTCACTTTAAGGGCTTGATCTGCTCTCTCTGACTGAGGCCTGGGCTTGAGTAAACAATAGGCTTGAGGTCAGGTCCCCTTGGTTCTGGGAGATCTACTAGCTGGACTCCAGGAACAAGTGCTTACAGGAGAGAAAAGAGTGTAGGTCTGCACCTCAAGGATGGGCATGTGACCACATGGATGAACTAGATACCTGGGTGTCTGATGACTTATGGGGGAGGGGGAGGGGAAGGTGAATGTCTATCAGCACCAGTGTGGTAAATTAGGCTGGGAGTTCCAGAGACATCAGAGGGCCTCTTTCCCAAAAACCCCAGTTCCTATGTCCTGTGAGGTGAGATGTAGGTCTTCTTTTTTTTTTTTTTTTTTTTTTTGGTTTTTCCAGACAGGGTTTCTCTGTGTAACCCTGGCTGTCCTGGAACTCACTCTGTAGACCAGGCTGGCCTTGAACTCAGAAATCTGCCTGCCTCTGCCTCCCAAGTGCTGGGATTAAAGGCGTGCACCACTATTACCCAACTAGGTCTTCATTTTCATAAGACCATTCAGACATGCCTGCCTACCCTTTCACACATATACACCCTCAGTTGTTTGCTTTTTTAAAAAGTAAGGTCTTGTATAATTCAAGCTGATCTCAAAAACATACTATGTACCCAGAGATAACCTTGAACTCATGACCCTCCCGCCTCTAGCTCCCTCTCTCTACGCAGACCATGCTGACATTGATCTTACAGAGACCCTCTTGTCTCTGCCTCTGCCTCCCAAGGGTTGAAATAAAGGCATGAGGCACCATGCTGGTGATGTCCTTGTTTTTATGACTCCAGAAGTCCATTGTGTGTGTTGTCTTTCTATTTTTGAGAACGTTTTGCTATGTGGCACAGGAAGGCCTCAAACCCGTAGCAATCCTCCTGCCTCTGGAGTGTTGGGATGGCAGGGCAGCATCAATATATCTGGTATACCACTGTTTTTGTGAGGCCATAGCTGAATTTCTCTTCTGTAAAGTCTTCCAACTTGTTTTCCACAGCCAGGACTCTGAATTCTGTAAGGGCATGGGTAGAGACACTCCCTGCCTTCCTGGGGTCAGCCTGCAAAGGTCTCTTTATAGAAGGGGATACTTGGTGGCTATTTTCCTAAGACCCACTCCATGGGACCTTCCATCACTGGCGTGGGGGCACTTTGCACATCTCCCACCCCCACCTCCACCCTGTCCCATCCCTTCTTAACTGCACATCCTTGCCCTGCAAATGTGCGGGGCAGCATGAAGAGCTGAGGTCTCACCCCAACCGGTCACAGAGCTTGCTGGCCGCTCAGCCTGCAGCTCCCCGGGGCCCGACTCCCTCGCACCCCCGCCCTACAACGAGGGCTCCTCCAGATTCGGGAGGACTTTGGCGGCGGCCAATGAGAGCTCTCGCCGTCTCCGGGAGCCGGGCCGGCTCTGCCCGCCTGGCATTGGGCACGCGATGGGCAGCGGCAGGCGGGGCCTGGGGGCTCCTCGCGCCTGGTTGGGCCAGGCTTGTTGCTGGGTAACGGGGCGGCGAGTTTCCCCTGGCAACGGCGGCGAGTACCGCTCACTGGCTGGCCGAGATGGAGGCAGGGCGCGGGCGCAGGCAGGCCCCGCAGACCCCAGCAACAGCGCGGCCCCCGCCCGGCGCAGAGCTGTAACCTTCACACGCTCAGCCCGGACCCTGCGGACGCCCGGACGCCCCGCCGCCCAGTGCATCCCGGCCCTGCGTGGGGAGTCAGGATGTCGATCCTTATTCGGACCAGGGCCCTGCGGTGGAAAGTTAAGTCCTTCCCAACTCCTGAGCTGCAGTTTTCTGCTTCTTACATTTTTCATTTTTATATTTTAGACGGGGTCTCATTCTGCAGCCCATGCTGGTCTCCGACTCACAACAATACTCCACCCTCAGCACCTCAAGTGCTGGGATGACACGTGTGCATCTCTTCCACACTGAGCTGGAAACTGCTTACTTTATGATTTTTTTTTTAAATTTGTTTTTGTAAGACAGAGGCTCACTGCGTAGCCCTAGCAGGCCTGAACCCCTCTGTTAAACCAGGCTACCCTCAAATTCACAGAGATGGGCCCATGTCTGCCTCCTGGGTCCAGGGTTTAAAGACCTTCACCATCACAACCGTCTTACTCAACTTTACGCTTGAAACAAGGTCTCATACAACACGTGGCTGGCCTCTAACTTGCAGCAATTCTCCTGCCTCAGCCTCTCGGGATGACAGGGTGAAACACCATGCCTGGCTGACATCTGTTTATTTAGTTTATTTAAAATAATGTAAATATTAACAGGGTCTCATATGGCCTAGAGTAGCCTGAAACTGCTAGTCCAAGATGACCTTGAACTTCTGACGCTCCTCATTCAGGCGTGCACAACCAACCACTCCCAGTCTTATGGGGAATCCTTAGCAGACAGTACAACAGAGCCACATCCTCAGCCCTGACACCTGAATTTTGGGCCAGCATCTGACAGGGAAAGTATGACCGCTGGAACAGTCCTCAACAGGTTGTGGCAAGCACTCCAACTCAAGATCCACAGATGTGTGGTTTGGGGTCACGTGAGGAGTGAAAGACAAAAAGAAGTAGAGATACTGCACCAAGTTATTTGGGAAGCTAGCTTCAGAGTCTGGGGCCTCACAACTGTCTGTAACTCCAATTCCGGAGATCCAACACCCTCACACAGACACACATGCAGGCAAAACACCAATGCACATTGAAACAAAATGGGGGCATGGTGGCTCACTTTCAACATGACAGTACACAAAGGGCTGAACCAGGATGATTAAGATAGGTTCAAGGCCAGCCTGAGTTATAAAGTAAGACCCAGTCTCAGAAAATGAAAGCCAAACAAACAAACAAACAAAAGTAAGGACTGTGGATAGAGCTGAGCGATGGTTGGCTAGGCTAGTGTATCTACAGCCCCGAGTTCAGTCTCCAGCAGGACAAAACAGGAGTATATGGGGATCAGGTCAGCCTTGAACTTTGGAGCATCTGCCTTAGCTTCCTAAGTGTTGAAATTACAGATGTGCACCAGGGACTGCACTGCACTAGTTATACATTTCAACTCACTAGAGGATTCTAGGCAGGGGCTCTACCCCTGAGCCACGCCCCCAGCCCCTCACTGGGGGATTCGAGGCAGGGGCTCTACCACTGAGCCACGCCCCCAGCCCCTCACTGGGGGATTCGAGGCAGGGGCTCTGCCCCTGAGCCACGCCCCCAGCCCCTCACTGGGGGATTCGAGGCAGGGGCTCTGCCACTGAGCTGCATTCCAACTCCAGGAAACATTCTGCTTCGTTGGGAGAGGTGCTGTGGCATCCCGTTGGCTAAGGAGGTCAGATGTTACTAAGCATGCTACAGTGCCCCACAACAAAGATTTACTCAATCTTAAATGTCTGTAGAGCAGAGGAGGAAAAGCCCAGGTCTAGCCTGACCCTCTGCCCAGCCACCACTCTACCCCACCCCACTCCTCCCTCTCTCTCTCTCTCTCTCTCTCTCTCTCTCTCTCTCTCTGTCTTTCTAGACAGGGTTTCTCTGTGTAGTCTCGACTGTCCAGTAACTCACTTTGTAGACCAGGCTGGCTTTGAACTCATCGAGATCCACCTCCCTCTGCCTCCTGGGTACTGAAATTAAAGGAGTGGGCCACCACTGACAAAGTTTAAAACCTGGGAGTCCTGCTAGGATGCTGGAAGACAATCTTAACATGAAAATGAAAGTGCAGCCAATCTTCAATCTCTGTCACCCTAGAGCAATGGTTCTCAGCCTTCCTAATGCTGCAACCCAGTAATACCTCTCATGCTGTGATAACGCCCAGACATAAAATTATTTTCGTTGCTTCTTCATAATTGCAGTTTTGCTATGTTATGAATTGAAATGTAAATTTCTGAAATGCAAACCCTGTGAAAGGGGTCACTACACAGGTTGAGAACCACTGCCCTAGAGTGAAGGGGTATGGAAACACAGCTTTTGGAGCTGGGGAGTTGATCCGATAGGTAAAGTATTTGCTGCATAAGCATGAGGACCTGAGTTCAGCTGCGTAAAAAGCTATCTATTGTAGTGTGGGTCTGTAACTCCAGCATTGGGAGGCAGAGACAGGAGGACCCGGGGCTCACTAGTGTAGCCAATCAGTGAAAGGCCAATAAGATGAGGGGCAGGAGAGATGGCTCAGTGGTTAAGAGCACTAGCTACTCTTCCAGAGGACCCAGGTTCAATTCCCAGCACCCACATTGCAGCTCACAACTGTCTGTAACTGCAGTTCTAGGGGATCTGACACCCTCACACAGATAGCCATGCAGAGAAAACACGAATGCACATGAAAAGAAAATTAAATAAGTTATTTAAAAAATAAGGTTAATAGTCAGAAAGAGGTGGTGCACGCCTTTAATCCCAGCACTCCAGCATTGGGAGGCAGAGGCAGGAGGATCTCTTGTGAGTTTGAGGCCAGCCTGGACTACAAAGTGAGTTTCAGGACAGCCAGGGCTACACAGAGAAACTCTGTCTCAAAAAACAAACAAACAGACAGACAAACAAAAAGCAGACTTTGAGCCTTTGACCCATGGCACACTTTTAGCCACAATCCCCAGAAGTCTCTAATTCTTCACAATGGAGTAACTTTCTTTCTTTGAGGTGTTGAGGTTTGAATCTGAGGTCTCTTGCATGTTCTATCACTGAGCCACACCTCTACCCTTACAGCCCCCTCCACACACACACATACATTACATTGGTGGGTAAGGGCTCTACTGATCTTTAAAAAAATAAATAAATTTATGCCAGTCAGTAGAGGTGCACATCTTTAATCCCAGCACCCAGGAGACAGAGGCAGGTGAATCTCTGTGAGTTTGAGGCCAGACTGCTACAGAGTAAGTTCTGGGACATCAAAGGCTACACAAAGAAATACTGTCTCAAAAAACCAAAATCAAAATAATAATAATAGATTATTTATTATGTTTGTGCATGCATACATGTAGAGGTTCAGAAGAAAACTCGTGGGAGGTTGGAGAGATGGCTTAGTGGTCACTCTTCAAAAGGACTGGAGTTCAATTCCCAGCTCCCACATGGCAGCTCATATTTGTCTATAACTCCAGTTGCAGGGGATCCAGCACTTAAATAGACATAGATGTAGGCAAAATGCCAATACATGTAAAATAAAAGTAAATAATTTTAATAAGAGTTACATGGGGGGGGGGAGAAAACTCGTGGGAGTTGGTTCTCACTTTCTACTACATGGGTCCCAGGAATCAAATCCAAATCCTGGCCTTGCCTGTAGATCTCTTTATCTGATCAACCATCTTGTTATTTATTTATTTATTTATTTATTTAGAGACAGGGTCTCTCTATGTAACCTTGGCTGTCCTGAAATTCACTTTGTAGACCAGGCTGGCCTCCAACTCACAGAGAGATTCCCTGGCCTCTTCTTCCTGAGTGCTGGGATTAAAGGTGTGTGCCACCACGGCCCAGCTCCACCTAGCCATCTTGATGGCCCCAGCTGAGTTATTATATCTGCAGCCCTCATTTATTTTGGGATCTCAATAAGTTGCTGATTTCTCCATCCTCCTGCCTCACCCTCCAGAGTAGCTGGGATGACAGGTCTGAAACACCAGGCTGGCCTTTACCACTTCGTTTTGTTTGATGATGGCTCCTAACATTAGCCCTTGGGTTCGGAGTGACAGGACGGTGGATGTTTGAGATACTTCTGAGAGGGGCTGAGACCTGGCTCTACCCAGCCTCCCTACCCAGTCAGATTTCCCACCCATTTCATACTTAATTCCTTCTTAGAGGAATATTCCAGCCAGTCTGGTCTGCTGTTAGTGGCTGGAGGTCACTGGATGGCGAGAGAGGGACTCAGAAGGAACTATAGGCAGAAGGCAGGAGCCTGTCCCCCTCCCAGCTACTTCCCTGTTAGGCCCTGAGCAAACACACTGTTCCTAATTAGTCCTTCTAATGACAACAGCAAATACTGATTAGGCCTTCCTGTCAGGCGCTGTGTTTAATGACTTCGAGAAGCATCTCAAAAGCAGGGCTGTGCTGGTGCCCCTGAACTTGACCTACGCTCAGAAATACACCTTTACAGCCAGGCTGTGGTGGCGCACGCCTTTAATCCCAGCACTCAGGAGGCAGAGGCAGGCCGATCTCCGAGTTTAAGGCCAGCCTGGTCTATAGGGCAAGTTCCAGAACAGCCAGGGCCACAGAGAGAAACCCAGTGTCAGGGGAAAAAAGAAATACACTCTTGTATCTGCTGTGCATTCACTGTAGTTTGCTGGCTTGTGGTAGGATCTCATACATCCTAGGTGTGACTCAAATCCCCGGTGTAGCTGTCAACGGCCTTACCCCGACTCAGCCTTGCAAAGGCTGGGATTAGTCAGACTCCATCATGTTTGCTGAGGACCAAAACCATGGCTTTATACATGCTAGGCAAGCACTATACCAGCTGAGCTGCATCCTCTGCATATCCATGTGGGAGGTTGTTTTAATTAATTTATTTATTCTGTGTATGTGTGGTGCTGTGGAGGCCCAGGGCCTCATGTTTGCTAGGCAAATGTTCTGTTTGTTTTTGCACCACGGTCTTCTCATGCAAGCCTCACACTCTCTATCCTCCTGCCTCGGCAGCCCCAGGGCTGGGGTCACAGTCTTGGACCACCCCACCCGGTAAAAGGTATACTCAGATCATTGAAGCTGTTATCCCTGAAAGGGAAGGGTGTACGTTATCGCCTATAAACGTTCGTCAGTGAGTATGACATAACCTGGACCAAAGTACCACAAAACCTTGGGAGAAAGGGCAAAGAAGGAAAGAATGAGGTGTGTGGGGGTCTAAACTCCACAAATCCACAGTCTCAGGTGTTCAAAATAGGAAGCTCTCTCTAGTGAGATCGTGACCTCTGATCTGCTCAGAGATCTAAGTCCCTGGTCCTGGGGCAGGTCATGTTTGAGAACCTGCCCCACCTCCTCTCTCTTCTTTTCCCCTTTTTGTTTGTTTGTTTGTTGTTTTGGTAGATTATTATGAGACAGAATTTTTTTTTCTGTGTAGCTGTCTGGCCTGGAAGCTGCTATATAGGTAAGACTCACTTTAAATTCACACAGATCTCCCTGCCTCTGCCACGGTGCTGAGATTAAGGGCGTGTGCCACCATACCTAAGTACTTTCTTATTTATTAATTTGTTTCTTTTTGTCTTTTTCTTTTAGATATTTATTTTTATTTATTTTATGCATATGAGTACACTGTAGCTGTCTTCAGACACACCAGAAGGGAGCATCAGATCCCATTACAGATGGTTGTGAGCCACCATGTGGGTGCTGGGAATTGAACCCCGGTCCCCTGGAAGAGCAGTCAGTGCTCTTAACCGCTGAGCCATCTCTCCAGCCCCTATTAATTTTTTTCATACAATATGTTTTGATCATATTGTTGCCCCTCCCAGATCCTGCCTGCCTCTCTACCCACTCAACTTCACATTCTTTCTCTGTGTCTTAGCAAAACAAAACCTCCAAAACCAAAAATCAAAACAAACAGAAAACCAAAACGACCAAACCAAAACTCAGGAAAAAGCACAAACAACAACAATAACAACAAAAAACCCATACGGTCTGTTTTGGGTCAACCAACTACTGTGTGTGAGAGACCTGTCCCGGACTATATAAGCCCGGTGACACTCCATCTGAGAGAACTGCCTGTCCCTCCCCAGAAGGAATCAATTACAAACAGCTTCTGGGCTAGAGGTGGGACCTTGTGTCCTACCCCCCACTCAGTGCCCGGATTTTATCTGTTTTGAACCTGTGTGGGTGATATGTGTGTGCGAGCACACAGGTGGTGTCACAGCCCTGTTGTGTCCGGAAGACAGTCATCCACCACCTCTGGTGATCTTTCCACCTCCTCTTCTGCATGGACCCCTGAACCCTGAGGAGAGGAGATTGATGAAAACATCTAGTTTCAGCCGAATGCTCCAGGGTCTCTCACTGTCTGCAGATTGTCCAGTTGTGGGTTGTCTTATTTTTAATTGTGTGTGTGTGTGTGTGTGTGTGTGTGTGTACACAGACAGAGGTGTCTAAGGAGGCCAGTGGCATCAGATTCCCTGGAGCTGGGGTTACATGCCATTGTGAGCCACCTGATGTAGGTACAGGGAACAGAACCCAGGTTCCTTGGGAAGAGCTGTAAGCACTCTTAACCACTGAGCTCCCCAGCACTTGCTTTGTTTTTTTGAAAAGATCACTTGTGCTCAAAAGTGGGCCTGGACCTCAATATGTAACTCAGTCAGACTCCTGCCTGCAGGTGTAAGTGACCGTGGGTTTTTTTTTACAAGTGTCTTTTCTCATACGGCTGTGTGACATCCTTTCACAGCCAACCCAGTGCTGGGCACCCATAGGTAAGTCATATGCCCGGTAAGGTGACAGTTTGGGTGTTTGGGTGAGACACAGAGTCTGTCAGGCTTGGGAGGAGGAAGGGTCACTGTTTCAGAAGGGAAGGGAAATGACTTTTAGAAAAGGGAAAGGAAACAGAAACAACAGACGGTGAAACAGGGTGCAGGGGGATGCCCGGGCATGTCAGTGCCAGGAGTTCAGGGCTGCCTCTTCCCCACGTGTCCAGTGCCAGACTGGTATTACGCCGGACCAGGTGTTCATGTTCACGAGTGTATCCCACCATCGAGCCGCTTAGCGGGAACACGGCCCAAGAGTGACTTTGTGAGCACAGGTCAGGGGTCAGTTTCTTCTGTATGTGGCTGGTGTGTTTAGTAGGGTCAGCTCGAGTAATCTCATAGGTTAGCTTTGCCAGTTCTTGCAGGTTCCAGCCTGGGAGTGTTGTTTGGGTCGGGGTGTGTGTCCTTCTGAACCTGCCAGGAACTTGTTCTGAGAAGGGGTCAACTTGAGTGTGAGGGGAATGCCCTAGGCATCTGGGGACACCAGTTTGTGAGTCTGATCCTGCTTGAATATTGTTTGTGCAACTATGTGTGGGGTTGTCACTGTCTATGTGTGTCCCTGTGAGCTAGAAAGGAAGATAATCTGGATATCTGGGTCTGCGTGAGCTTGTGTGCCCAGGCCCTTGTCCCGGTGTGTATCTGTGCCTCTGGTCTGACTTGGTACTCTGTGGCTCAGTCAGCAGTGACTCGGTGCATCCTTGTGTGCCAGTCCGTTAGTCTGAGCATACTCCTCGGGTGTGGGTGTGGGTCCCAGTCAGTGTGTCACTGTGTCAAGCGTGTGTCTGGACACCCTAGATCTGGGCTGTCCCCACGGTGCTCCTCCTGCCCGGACCAGGCCTCGCCCCGCCCCTCTGCGTGCCGGGAAACCCCCCGCGCAGAGGTAGGGGGCGCGGCGCCCGCCTGCAAGCCCCGACTTGTCCCCGGCCGCGGGCGGGGTCCTGGCGTCACGCGGGGGCGGGGCGTGGGAGCCAGCGAGAGGCGGAGCGGGGCGGGGCGGGGCGGCCGCCAAGCGAGCGGGGCCCGGGGATCTGCCGGGAGGCCTGAGACGTCGCGTAGAACCACATGCGAGCGGGGCTCCCGGGAGGCGGCGGCGACACTAGGAAGCAAGCAGCAGCGGTGATCCGGACGCAGACACGAACGCGCCTTAAGCAGCAGCAGCAGCCACTGCAGTTAGAGCAGCAGCAGCAGCAGCAGCAGCAGCAGCAGCAGCAGCAAGAAGCCTCAGTAGAAGCAAGCCACTCGGCGGGCGAGCCCTCCAGAAGGCAGTCGCCCGCCACCCCATCGCCTCCTTCCTCCGGCGTGTTCATGCCCCCGGGGTGAGTGCGCACCAAGATCCCCGAAGCTGCTTACGGGCGGCCAGGCCAGGAGGGCTCCCTGGAGGAGGTGACGGGGTTCACGGGCAGAAAGGGCGGTCGCCTTGCATTCCCGCAGCTTGTGCCCCAGCTTTCATCACTGGGACTAAGGCTGGGCCGGGCGGGCGGGAAGGAAGCACCTGGTACTCGGGGCGCCCCGTCTGGGCGCACAGGTGCCACAGCGGTCTGGCGGGTTTGTTTACAAACAATGGGGTTCGGGCTCGCCCGCGCCCCCTGGTGGCTAGTGAGACCGGGGAGGAGCGTGGCCCCGGGCTCGCTTGGGTCCCTCGAGTCCCACTGCTGGAGGGTCAGGGTGGGGGGTGGCACCGAGGATCGGCCACACCCAGAGCGCGCGCCCGCCGGGGGCGGCGACAGGGGGCGGCGGAGGCTGTGGCTCCCGCGGGCGGGGGCTGCGCCCCAGCAACAGCCGGTTATTGGCCCCGCGCGCGCTGGGCGGGCGGGGCGGGCGCACGTGGCGGCGGGGGGGGGGGGAGGGCTGTGACAGCGGAGAGGCGGTGGGGACCGCGCGTGCGGAGCTGTGGATCTGCAGGTGTCTCGCCTGGGTGTGTGTGCTGGTGTCTGGCTCCCGAGTTTGTATCTCTACACCGAGATGTTGGCGTTTGTCACCCGGAGGGGTGTCTGCGTGAGTCCTTGCCCGCGTGTCTGCGGGGTGGGGTGCACCTGTCCGTTTACGGGTGTGGGTAGCCACCCCCCCAACCAGAGTTGTATACGTGTTCTCTTAAGGGGTGAATAGGGGATCTGTCGCTTGCCTGGTAGTGCTGGTGGTGGTGGTGCGGACAACGGGGGCACTTGAGCTGTGTTTGTGTGTTGCTTGAGTGAACTGTGTTGCTGTGCAGGGGTCTCGCCCGAGTGTGCGCTGCGTGTGTGTGTGTGTGTGTACGCGCGCGCGTGCGCGCGCGTGCTGTCTCTGGGTGTCTCCAAGACAAGCATCTGCTGCACCCATCTTTTGGGATGGGATGCCACCCAGTGCCTGATCCGCTCCCTGGGTGACTTCTGAGTGGCAAGAGACACAAGGCACACTGAACATGAAGGGCTCTGGGGCGTGTGTGTGTGTGGGAGATCTAGAGGGTTCAGTGCCAGCCCCTCTCTACATTACATGCAGTGTGTGTGTGTGTGTGTGTGCGCGTGTGTGTTTTGGGTCTGAGGGGGTTTGTCTCTGTGATCCGTGGCTCCTATGTGTCATGTGGCGCGCGCTCTCTCTCTGTAGTGTTTATGCCAGTCACGTGAGGCCAGTGTTTTCTGTTTCTGCATTAGGTATGTGTGCTGCTGGGCTCTGTGAGTGTGTGTGTGTGTGTGTGTGAGTGTGTGTGTGTGTATGTGTGTTTTCTGGGGCTGACAGTTGGCTGTGGTGTATTGGGGCTGAGAGGAGAGGCTGGACGATGGCTTCTACAAGCTGAGGCTGGTTCCTCCCCATGTGGCTGGCCCGCACTCGAGGGGGGATGATGTATCTGGTTGTGATGACATGTGTCTATGTGTGGTTGTTGTGTCCCAGGAGCTCAAAGTTGGGGGGTGCACATTCAGGTGTGTTTTGAGATGATGGTGGTGCATGTGCCAAGGTATAGTAAGGTATAGTCTTGTATCTTCGGTTTGTCTGTGTGTATGCAGAAGAAACACGTTGAAGTCTTGAGTCTGTTGTGTGACGGCTGCATTGTGGGTGGGTGAGCGCGGGCATGTCAGCAGCGGGTCAGTATGAGACTGGTGTAAATATGTGTGGGGGGCTCTGGATGGCTGTGTGTGCGTGTCTAAGTGTGTCCCCATATGTTTCTGAGTGAGACACCTCACTGGGGTGGCAGGAGGGACCGTGAAGTTGGACACTTCTGTGAGTTCTCTGGTGTCTTCCCATTACACACACACACACGGGTTTCGTGACAGCACGGTGTATCCTGGGAGCCCCAGCACCCCTGCTGCTCTCTTCTCTGTTGAGAAAGTTCTCCCTGGCCCAAGCCCTGAGAGTTTTCCTTGTGGGCTTTGCAACAAGCTCCAGACGCAGTCTGTGCGCCCCTCTCCTCCGTCTCCGTGTGCCCATCACCGTGTGTCCCGGCCAGGCTGTCCCTGGGGTCATTCCCTCCTGGGTGTGAGTGACCTCCAGGAGGGGTGTCTGCGAGGTGGGGTCCTGCAGTCCCCCTGCAGTCGCCCAACTGACCTCCCGCCGTGTCCCGCAGGCTCCAGGGAGCGCCATGGCCCGCGCACGCCAGGAGGGCAGCTCTCCGGAGCCGGTAGAGGGCCTAGCCCGCGACAGCCCGCGCCCCTTCCCGCTCGGCCGCCTGATGCCCTCCGCTGTATCCTGCGGCCTCTGCGAGCCCGGCCTGCCCGCCGCCCCTGCTGCCCCTGCCTTGCTGCCGGCCGCCTACCTCTGCGCCCCCACCGCCCCGCCTGCCGTCACCGCCGCCCTGGGGGCCCCCCGCTGGCCTGGGGGTCACCGCAGCCGGCCCCGAGCCCCGCGCCCGGACGGTGAGTGCCCGCCCCGTACCCGGGAAAGCTGAAGCGGGAGTGGAGCAGAGTGGGGCCACCGAGAGGGTGTGGCCAGTGTGGTCTTTGTGTAGCACGAACCAGGAAGACCGAGTGGGAGACAGGGATGGAGGGGCCAGGTCGAGTGGGAAGTCCCTCTTGGAATCTGACTGCAGTCCCCCGAGTTGCAGCCCACGTCCCTTCCCGGGCCTCGGGCAACAGCTGTTTCTCAACTCCCCTCCCCCAGCCCGGGTCCCTGGGCGCCTCCATCCCCCATGAGGATTGTAGAGGGAAGGAGTGTGGACAGTGGGAGGATTGTCACCTCAGGACTTTGGGGAGGGGTCGGAGGCCTTACCCTTTTATTTGACTCTCTTTGGCACTGGCAGGGTTAGTCCGCAGTCCCCGGGGAGGAAGGAGAGGGGGAGGGGCCATTGTGTTGGGAAAGTCCCCCTCGGGGAGAGGGTGAGGCTCAGGGAGGGAAGGGTTAAAGGTCCCTCGCCTTATGGGCTGTTAACCCTGTGGTGCCCGGCTACGGGGAATGACCATCTGGGTTTCCCTTTCTATCTGCCCCCCACTTCCCCATATAGTCTCCTGAGCCCAGAGGTTAAAGAGAGAAAAACTTTGCAACTTTCCCTGCGTTTCAGAACTAGATTCAGAGATAATGGAAACTGAGGCCCAGGACCTAGTGTGACAGGACCGAGGGACAAAGATGAGCGCCAGAGGGGTTGGGACACAAAGTCTAACCAGTACCCCTGCCACCCTCACCCAAACCCTATTCCTCTTGGGTTAGCCCCAGTCTGGCCTTCTGGTCATCAGGCCAATGCCACATCCGGGGGTGTGGCCTCACTGTGGTTGGGCAGGAGTGAGCTGGAGACCTGAGAGTAGTGACTGGGTGGGGTCAGTGGCTGTATCCCCGTGTGACCTTGGTCATATCTCTGGGTGGGACCTCAGTTTCCCCGTCTGTCCAATAGAGCAGGCTAGATTTGACCCTGCATTAGAATAGCGGTACTTAGGTCGGATAAGTTGAGGGACTTCCACATTGATATGAGTTTTAGTGGGCAACCGGTCATCCAGGTGACCCTAGAGCCATTTCCTCAAGACCCCTTTCTAGTGCCTGCGGAGAAGAGTGGGAAAAAAGGAATTTCTATAGCGAGCGGAGAAGCGGAGGAGAAAGCAGTTATAGCTGCATAGATGGCTCTGGGACGCCTCCGGGCGGACTATATAGATGGTGACCACGCCCCTTTCCCCTCTCCCAGGTCCTCAGCCCTCGCTGTCACCAGCCCAGCAACACCTAGAGTCGCCCGTGCCCAGCGCCCCGGAGGCCCTGGCAGGAGGCCCCACCCAAGCTGCCCCAGGAGTGCGTGTGGAGGAGGAGGAGTGGGCCCGGGAGATCGGGGCCCAGCTGCGGCGGATGGCGGACGACCTCAACGCGCAGTATGAGCGGCGGGTGAGTGCGGGGCGACGGGCAGGTGGGGAGGGGGCCGCACGCCCCCGCCAGATGTGCTGCAGCTGCTGGCCCAGCGCGCGCGAGGTCGCGCCGGGGACAAGCAGATGGGGGTGTGGGGGAAGGAATCGGCTGGATGCTGGGATCCAGTGTGGGCCGGATCAGGACCGGAGCCCCAGGCAGGGTCGGGGAATGCTGCTCCGAGCCGGCGGTAGCGGGGACTGAGGACGACGTTCGGCGCAGCGGCTCCTATATCCCGGGCTATTTATAGCCAGTGAGTCAGCAGCGCGCCGCGCCCGCCCCGCCCGCCCGCCCCCGCCGAGCTGCGCCCCGCAGCGCCTCCCGCCGGCTGCTTCGCGCCCGTACCCCTCTGGGCCAGGCCCGCCATTTGGTCCCCTAGACCCCCATGGAACCCCCCAGACCCCGGTGCCCGCCCCTACAGCTGTGCACTCTGCACATGGTCCTTGCATTGTTTGCTGATTGCAATAGAGAGAGACAGAGACAGAGACAGAGAGACAGAGACAGATACGCACCCTACTGACGTTGAATGGGTACAGGTCCCTCACTCTGTTCCCCAGCCCTGTCCCCGCGACTCACTCCCAGCAGGTGTTTCTTTTTTTTTCTTTTTTTTGTACCCATTTACGTGCACAGCCAGGGGCGTTGTTTTTAGCTCCCATCCTCTGCTTTGGCGCGCCTTCTCCTAACTATGGCTTTCCAAAGTCCTCCTTCATTAGTTACTACGGAGCACATTCCAGAGACATAGCCAAGTAGCATGGCCTAGTGGCCGCTTCTTGTAATCCCACTTACTCAGGGAGGGAGAAAGAAAGTAAGTTCAAAGCCAGCCTGGGCAAGCTAGTGATACCCTGCTTCAGAAATAAAGAGCCTTTGATGTGGCTCAGAGGATAAAGATGTTTGTTACCAAAACTGATGAACTGAGTTCGATCCCCAGGACCCACATAGTAAAAGAGTCTAATCCTACATAATATTCGCTAACCTCCATGTGTGCTGCACACACAAACCTCTCTCTCTCTCTCTCTCTCTCTCTCTCTCTCACACACACACACACACACACACACACACACACACACACGTTAGTTAAAGGGGGCTTAGTTGTTAAGAGAACCAGGTCCAGACTCCCTCTGGTATGTGCCGGCACATACACATTAAATAGTTTTTAGTTTTATTTTGGTTTTGGTTTTTTAAAGTTTAGGAGAGGCTGATGTAGCTCAGTTGGTGGAGCGCTTGCCTAGGAGAGAAACACTGAGTCTTAAGGTCTGTGGGTCAAGGTCATCTTCAAATAACATTTTCGGTTCCAGGACAACCTGAGCTACATAAGATCATGTCTCAAAAATAAAAAGATTTTCCATTTTTCTTTTGGTTTTTCGAGACAGGGTTTCTCTGTGTAGTCCTAGCTGTCTTGGAACTCACTCTGTAGACCAGACAGACTGCCCCCCCAACTCAGAGGTCTCCCCCCCCCCCCTACAGCCAAGTGCTGGGCTTAAAGTTCCACTCAACATGGCCTTTTTTAAAACAAAACAAAACAAAACAAAACACCTGCTTGGAATCAACCATCGAGTGGCAAAAGGTGTATCTTAGCAGGAGACATCATCTAGCATTATTCTTCTTTTCTCTTTTCTAAGAGATGCCCATCTCTGGCTTGGCCCATGTGCTGTTGTCTCCAGAGTGAACACCCAGGGCTCCCCCTAATATTCTGACTAAGTATAATGATAATGAGTTCACAAGGTGGCATCTACCACTTCGCCCAGCTGCGAGGAGGAGGAGGAGGAGGAGGAGGAGGAGGAGGAGGAGGAGGAGGAGGAGGGCCCAGGAGGCCTGGGCTAGTTCTGGGCATGCACTCCACTGGAGCCATTAGCCTGACATCTTTGAAGTGGATTGCTTTCTTCTTCACAACAAAGAGGGTGAGCCCAGTGAATCTGCTTGGCCATGTAACCGGTGGAGGGACCAAATAAAAGCCCTTCCTTCCTTCCTTCCTTGCTTCCTTCCTTCCGTTCTTTCTTTATTTCTTCCTTCCTTTCTTTCAACTCTGGCTGTCCTAGAACTCACTATGTAGACCACCATACTGGCCTTGAACTCTCAGAGGTCTGTCTGATTCTGCCTCCCAAGTTCTAGGATTAAAGATGTGAACTACCACACCCAGCTTACACCCAGCTTGCTTTCTTTCTTTTCTTTCTTTTTCTTTTTTCTTTCTTTCTTTCTTTTTTTTAGGCTGGCTATTAATAAATTGTTCATGCTGGCTTTGAATTCACTTAATAGCCCAGGGAGGCTTTGAACTTTCTGTCTTCCTGCCTCAGCCTCCTGAGCCACACTGGAATTACAGGCCTGTGCCATCACAGAGGGAATCTAGATGCTACATCACACTTTTTCTCTGCCACCAGGGAGAAAACAAGGGTTTTCCCTGAGGCCAGCATTGCCAAGAGATGCCTTGCTCGGATGGCTGGTGGCTGTCCTCAGCTCTCCTCCTTGGCTGTTTGAGAACGGCTAAGGCTGTGGGGCTGTTCCTCGCTCTCTCCCACATCCCAACAGCCTTTGGTTTGGTTGGTTTGGTTTTTCTAGCACAAATTTAGTGAGGCGTGCTAAGATTAGGAGTTCGAGCCACTATGCCTGTCTCTCACCTTGGATGGGCTACATTTCAGCCCACCCCTTAGAGCCCTGGTGATTTGTAGGTTGACTGTGCCAGGCTCTATGCTGTGGGGATTCTGCCCTGCCCCTTCCCACCTATGCTGAGAGTGTGTGCCCTGGTGAGTGAGGGGCTGAAAGATGGCTGGTAAGAGGGTTGCGCTCAGTTTTGGGACCAATCTTGAACCCACACCACACCTTTTGCTCACTCGCCCACTGTCTGCGGTCCAAGCTAATTCACACTTCTTTCTCTCCCCAGAGACAAGAAGAGCAGCATCGACACCGACCCTCACCCTGGAGGGTCATGTACAATCTCTTCATGGGACTCCTCCCCTTACCCAGGGATCCTGGAGCCCCAGAAATGGAGCCCAACTAGGTGCCTACACCCGCCCAGGGGACGTCGGAGACTTGGGGGGCAGGACCCCTTCTGCCTTCTGACACCCTGGCCAGCGCGGGGGACTTTTTCTGCACCATGTAGCATACTGGACTGCCAGCCTTGCTTGTCCCAGGGGCAGGCAAGGGAAGCCACTCGAGCCTGGGCAGCCTGGGTGCACTGATGGAGATACGGACTTGGGGGACCCTGGCCTCCCGAAAGCCAGGGAAGGGAGGGCTGAAGGACTCATGGTGACCGGTGACCGAGGGGGTGGGGACCAAGCCGCCCGCCTCTGCCGCCCACCACCATCTCAGGAAAGGCTGCTGGTGCTGGCTGCCCGTTCCAGCTGCAGGGGGGACGCTGGGGGTGTCCCCAGTGCGCCTTCACTTTGGGCCTGGCCTCAGGCCCCTGGTGCTTCCCCCCCCTCCTCCTGAGGAGGGGGCCTGTGAAGAGCATATGAGCCAAACCTGACCACTAGCCTCCTGGAGCCAGAGAATGGGGGGCATGTGAAGGCCTTCTCAAACCCAGTGCCCAGCCATCTTCCCTGAGCCGCCGGCGGGCGGTGACCGATGCCCGCCTCACCTTCATCTGGTGGTGTCCAGGAGGGGCCCAGACTGTGAATCCTGTGCTCTGCCCGGGACCACCCCCCCAATCCCCATCCATCCCATTGCATAGGTTTAGAGAGAGCACGTGTGACCACTGGCATTCATTTGGGGGGTGGGAGATATTGGCGGAAGCCACCCCAGCCTTAGTCCCCAGGGCAAAGCGCTGGGGAGGAAGATGGGGAGTCAGGGAGGGGGGAAGTCTCAGAAGAGGGAGGAGTCTGGGAGCGGGGAGGGACGGCCCAGCCTGTAAAATACTGTACATGCACTGCTGTAGATATACCGGAATGAATTTTCTGTACATGTTTGGTTAATTTTTTTTGTACATGATTTTTGTATGTTTCCTTTTCAATAAAATCAGATTGAACAGTGGACACTCTGTTAGCTTTAGCAGTGGCGGGGCATCTGGCACTACCTTTGAGGACATGAAACTGGGACTTTGGACTCTTTTTTTGTTTGTTTGTTTTGGTTTTTGAGGACTTTGGACTCTTAAGGGTCAGTCATACAAAAGGCTAGCTAGAGGCTGGTCCGGTGGCACAGGCCTGTCATTGCTACTTAGAAGGCCTGAGCAACTAAGTGCAACCCAGTCTCAAGAAATGGGAGGGGACAGCTGGAGAGATGGCTCAGCAGTTAAGAGCACTGGTTGTTCTTCAAGAGGATCTGCATTCAGTTTCCAGCACCCACACGGCAGCTCACAATCTTTAACTCAAGTTCCAGAAGATCTGATACCTTCTTCTGGTCCCTATGGGTACTAGGGATGTGTACAGTGCCCATTACATGCAGACAAACAAAAACAAACCCAAAACACAAATATGCACATAAAATAAGTAAATGGGCTGGAAAGATGGCTCAGCGGTTAAGAGCACTGGCTGCTCTTCCAGAGGACCTGAGTTCAATTCCCAGTGACCACATGGGTTCTCACAACTATGTAAAATGGTATCCGATGCCTTCTTCTGGCCTACAGGCATTCATGCAGATACAACCCTCATATACAACTTAATTAATTAAAAAAATAAAATAATTTTTAAAAAGAAGTAGAACGGCTGGGATTATTGCTCAGTGAGTCCCTGCCTAGAATCCCCAGTGAGGGACTGGGGTTTAGCTCAGTGGTAGAGCCCCTGCCTAGTAGGATCTAGAGGTGTGGCTCAACAGAGCACAAGGTGCTGGGTTCAATTACTTATACCAAGAGAGAAAAAGGAAGGCAAGATGAGAAAGGTAGACATGTTGTAGCTACACCGAGCTGGCAGCCACAGCTGTAGCCTTAAGAGAACAAGCAAGCGGAGGGTCTAATACTCTATGTGAATTTATCCCGTCAGGCATGAACAGTGTAATTAAGCTTGAGATTTACTGTATGAATGAATGAATGAATAAATGAATGAATAGCTTTTCGTTTCGAAGCCATTGTTTCAGGAGCTGGAGTTACAGACTGCAAGCTCTGTCCTGGATGACATGGGGATCAACCTCAGGTTGCCTCTGTGGGTGGATGGACACCTTGAGCTAAGACCAAAATAAGACTTTCCTTGTACCATTGTCCTAAGGCCAAGCACACAGCCAGGTCTCCACGCTGAGCACAGCCTCAGAGCCCACCTTGCGTTGAGTTTTCCCTACTAACTTCCTGAGAATTGACCCAATGCTGTCCTTGAACCCTCTCATATACCAGCTTTTCCGGGGAGAGGCAGATATGTTATGTATCCCTTTCTGGTGGCCAATGCCAGTAAAGGCAATTCAGGGGTGCTGCGGGCATACAGGAGAGGAATCTGATGAAACCATATCCACTGTCCTTCTGAGCATCTCCACTAGAAGAAAGTGTACGTGTTCCAGAGTCCAAGTGTTGCGCACAACGGCTCACAAAGTCCCTAGGGAGTGACGCAGTTGGCACACACCTTTGTTTTTTATTTTTCCTTCTTGCTCCCACTCGCTCCGGCCCAAGGATTTTTTTTTATTTTTATTTTTAATTTTTTGGTTTTTCAAAACAGGGTTTCTCTGTATAGCTTTGGTTGTCCTGGAACTCACTCTGTAGACCAGGCTGGCCAGCTTATTTTTTTATTTTTTATGTAAGTACATTGTAGCTGTCTTCATATGCACCAGAAGAGGACATCAGATCTCATTACTGATGGTTAAGAGCCACTTTGTGGTTGCTGGGATTTGAACTCATGACCTCTCCGAGAGCAGTCGGTGCTCTTAATCGCTAAACCATCTCTCCAGCCCTGGCACCTCTAATCCCAGCATTCAAAAGGCAGAGTGCACCAGGCAGTGGTGGCGCACGCCTTTAATCCCAGCACTTGGGAGGCAGAGGCAGGTGGATTTCTGAGTTCAAGGTCAGCCTGGTCTACAGAGTGAGTTCCAGGACAGCCATGGCTACAAAGAGAAACTTTGGGAGGGGGAGTGGCAAGTCTGATCTAGCATCTTCATTGTTTCTGAACAGTATAACCAGTCTGAAAATGTTACAAGTTCAGGGCCGGTGAGATGCATGAACAGGTAAAGAAGCTTGCTGTCAGGCATGAGAACCCGAGGTCAGCATCCAGACCCATATTATAGGAGAGGACTATTCTCCACAAGTTGTCCTTTGACCTCCACAGAAGCACTGCGCCTTTAAACTATTGCTTTTTAAAATTATTTTAAAGTCTTTAATAAGATTTAACTGATTAATTTTCGTAAGTATTGTATGGGCCAGATTGAGAACACATGTCTGAAATTCCAGTACTTGGGAAAAGGGAGCGTGGGGCAGGAGGATCAGGAGTCCAAGGTCAGTCCAGGGAGAGGTGAGACCCTTATATTAGGCATTTCCTTGTTGCAGCCAACAAAATATTTGATAACAAAAAGCACTGTCGTTGGGGACTGGAGAGATGGCTGGGTGCTTAACAGTGCTCCTTGTTTTTGGAGAGAACTTAGGGGCAGTTCTCAGCACCTACAGGGCAGCCTATAACCATTTCCAACTCCAGTTTCAGGGGATCTGATGTCCTCTCCTGGCCTCTCTGTGCACTGGGCACACATGGTGCTCTAACAAACCTGTAGTGGGCAAAACATGGAGACACAACAATGAATTTATTTTTTAGGTTTATTTTATCTATTTTGATGTGTGTGAGTACACTGTCACCGTCTTCAGACACCAGAAGGTATCACATCCCCAGATGGTTGTGAGGCACCATGTAGTTGCTGAAAATTGAACTCAGGACCTCTGGAAGAGCAGTGGAGTGCTCTTAACCACTGAGCCGTCTCTCCAGCCCACAAAAATGAATCTTTAAAAAAAAAAAAAGGTAAGGAAGAAAAGAAAGAAAAAAAGGAGAAGCAACTTAAAGCTGGTTCACAGTTGGAGGGGACAGTCCACCATGGCACTAAAACCTGGCAGCAGGAACCTGAGGTGGCTGGTCACATTGTACCCACAGTCAGGAAGCAGAGACAAGTGATCACTCCTGTTCACGCTCTTTCTCCTTTTTGTCTGGAATCCAGGCCCATGGAATGGTGCTGCCCACACTTATGACAAGTTGGTCTTCCCCCCTCAACGAACTCAATCTAGAGACTCAGAAGTTTGTCTCTGAGAGACTGGGAGGATCAAAGTGATGCTCGCAGTTAATTATCGAAGTGTCTCAGAGAAAATCAGTTCTCAGCCAGGAGAGGACCATCAGAAACGTTGAGGCCAGGCCGGGCAGTGAGATGCCATTTCCAAACCATGCCACTGCAACTCCACAGTCCACCTTCATCCCATCCCCTCTCTCCTTAGCCTCAAACACCACCACTGTATCTTCTGCTGGCATCAAATCCCATTGTCTCACAAGGTCTACTGCACCACTGTCTCAAAGGAACTTCCTTTCCCCTTTTCGGTTTTTTTTTTGAGACAGGGTTTCTCTGTGTAGCCCTGACTGTCCTGGAACTCACTCTGTAGACCAGGCTGGCCTTGAACTCACAAAGATCTGCCTGCCTCTGCCTCCCCAGCCCTGGGATTAAAGGAGTCACCGCAGCCTGGTTTATAGATTATTCCTGATTTTTTGTTTTGTTTTTTCGAGACAGGGTTTCTGTGTAGCCCTGGCTGTCCTGGAGCTCACTCTGTAGACCAGGCTGGCCTCGAACTCAGAAATCCACCTGCCTCTGCCTTCTATGTGCTGGGATTAAAGGCGTGCGAAACCAAAATAAAATATATGTAGTCTTTGCCAGAGGTGATGAGATTTTCTTCGGTCTTCCTTCCACTGGCTCATTTACATTTTGCTTTGTATGTTGGTGACTGTGCAGTTACGTAGGCCCTCTTGAGTACTACCTGACAGGATTTCCACCAGGTTCCCCCCCCCCAATCCCCCCCCCCCCCACCATGGAGTTCTAGAGATCTACCCTTGTCTTCAATCCTCAATGCTAGGGTAATAGGCACAGGCAGCCACACCCAGCCTTTCATGTGGGATCCAGGGATTCAAACTGAGGCTTGAGTCTTACCCACAGAACCAACTCCCCAGGCCTATTTATGTTTTGGGGGGCTAGGGACAGAACCCAAGGCAAATGATAAACCACTAAGCTACGCCCCAACTCTTCCTTCAGCATTTGAAGTAGTTTTACAGACTCTTGCCCTCTTGTTTTTTCTTTTGAGACGTTTCACTTAGCCCAAGCTGGCCTTGAACTCCCGATCTTCCAGCTTCACCTCCTAAGTCCTGGCAATTGATCCCAGGGTTTCATGCATGCCAGCCTCTCAACTCACCATTGGGAGGGTAAAGTCCATTCTAGTGGCTGGCTGGGGCAGCCTTGGACATTTGATTGTCTGGCTTGCTCACATCTCTAGCAGCATGGCCCCAGAAAGGTCAGGGAATAGGGGACCCAGGTTGATTCCTTAAGAGCACCATGCCCATAACAACAGACCTCAGCCACACTTTTCACAGTGCTTCAGACAGTGCCACCAGCTAAGGAGCCAGAAATCTGTGGAGAACTCACCCAAACCAATACATGGCATGTATGCGCGCACACTACACACATGGGAGCATGTGTGCACACACATGTACATACACAACCAATTAGGGACATGGTTTCCCTCTGGACCCCAGACTGTCCTCTGACTCATTATATCCATGCTAACCTCCAGTCTTCCATTTTCCTTCCCTTCCTTTTTTTTTTTTTTTTTTTTTTTGAGGCAGGGTTTCTTGATATAGCCCTGAAACTCATTCATTAGACCAGGCTGGTCTTGGATTTAGAGATCCACCTGCCTCTGCCTTCTGAAGTGTGCTCCACCACCCCTCAGTCCTCCATTTTCTGCCTCAGTCTGAGTACTAGGTTCATAGATTTGAACCAACACATCTGCCTCTTAGTTAGCTATACAATTTGGGTATTTTTGTGGGTGGGAAAGATGACTCAGGCAGTAAAGTTCTGGTTATATAGCATGAGGCCTTGTGTACCTTAGTTCAGACCTTTAGATGGTTTCCCACAAGATGTTATTAAATTCCTTGGTATATTGTTAGTAGGTATGCTTCATGTATATATTTGTCTGTATATGTATGTCTGTGTGGGCATGTATGTGTATGTCTTTATCTGTGCATGCATGTATGTCTGTGTGTCTGTCTGTGTAGGCCAGAGAACACTTTGTGAGACCCAGGTTTTATATTCTACCGTGTGGGTCCTAGGGAACAGACTTCATCCATCAAGCTTGCCTTTAAGCCCCTGTTCCAGCTGAGTCATACTTTTCATACTTTGGGGGGGTGGCTGCAAAATTCCTTCCTGTGTTTTCAATTCAATGATCCTTACCTCTATTATACTAGGTCTACTGAGTACCTTTCCCAGCCCTAGAATATTCATTTGGTTCTTTTATGCCATGCGTTGCTGATTCTAGGTATACCAGGAACCTGTTCATTTTACTAGAGTTTTTAAGTCCTGTGACCCCTGGGCTTACATTCAACTTGCTATTTAGTGGAGATCTGCCTATCTCTGCCCCTGCCCGGTCTACTTTTCCTTTGTTAAAGATTTGTTCTTATTCTATATGTATGTGTGATTCCCCACATGTATGCTTGGGGCCTGCAGAGGCTACAAGAGGGTATGAGATAGATCCCTTTGAGTTATGACTGGTTGTGAGCCACTGTGTGGGTGCTGGGACCTGAACCCAGATCCTCAGCAAGGTGGTACTCTAAACCACCGAGCTGTCTCTCCAGCCTCCACATTTCCTTCTTTCACAGGCCCAAACACTGAGAGTAGAAAATTTTCTCCTTGCATCAAAGACACAGGGATACTTACAGCCAGAAGCTATGCTGTGCAAACCCAACAGGCTCCTAGAAAAATAAACCCAAGAGAAAAAAAGGAACCAGCTGTAGCCACTATGGCCTCTGCCCAAGGGATGCAGGAACTAAATGGCCCCACACCTTCCCAACAAGAGACTCAGCACCTCAGCTCTGCACATGTTCCCATTGTTCTGCCATGGTTGGAGAAAGACTTTTCATTGTCTACAAGTTTATTATCTCCTTAAAAACTAAGACAGTGTGTAGGGAGCAGTATCAGGTGGTGGTTGCCTTAGTTCCAGCAGTAGGGAGGCAGAGGGGAAAGCAGATTTCTGAGTTCGAGGCCAGCCTGGCCTACAGATTGAATTCTAGGAAGGCCAGGGCTACACGGAGAAACACTGTCTCAAAAATAAATAAATAAATAAATAAATAAATAAATAAATAACAGCACTTGGGAGGTAGTGGCAGGCGGATTTCTGAGTTCGAGGACAGCCTGGCCTACAGAGTGAGTTCCAGTACAGCCAGGGCTACACAGAGAAACCCAGTCTCGAAAACAAAATAATAAAAAATAAAACAATGAAACAAACAAACAACCCCCCCAAACTATCACCGTGACTGGAGAGATGGCTCAGCAGTTAAGAGTATTTGCTGCTCTGGTGGAGTACGGAGTTTGGATCCCAGCACCCACATGGTGGCTCACAAAGATATGTAACTTCAAGGTCCTGAGGAACTGATGCCAGTCTGTGGGCACCAGGTAAGAATGTGGTACATATAAACACACACACGCAGGCATAACAACTATACACATAAAATTAAAAAATAAATTCACGAGGCCAGCCTGATCTACAGAGTGAGTTCCAGGACAGCCAGGGCTACACAGAGAAACCCTGTCTCAAGGAAAAAAAAAAAAAAATCACTTACACGGGACCAGTAAGATGGCTCAGTGGGTAGAGGTGGTCCCTGGGACCCATAGCACTCCTCTGACCCCACAAGCACGCTGTGGTGCCCCGCATGGGGAGCCAACTCATCAGGCTGGCCTCGAATTCAGAGACCCGCTTGCCTCTGCCTCCGAGTGCTGGAATTAAAGGCATGCGCCAACATCAACTGACTTTTTAATATATTATTCTTAAACACAAGCTGTGTAAAGGGAGAAAAAAGAAAAAACAAACAAACAAAAAAAAAACCAACCTCACTTGCCCACGGTGATCATGGATCTACAATAGCTGAATCTGGGTGGAACTTGGCCATCTGGAAAGCTTCCCTCACAAGACTATGAGGGTGACCTCGGGGCGGGGGAAAGTGGATACAGCTAACGCATCCAAAAAGCATCTCACGTTTCTCTCCAAAATCCTGAATTCAGCCATGAGGGCAGCTGCTAGGATTATGAGTCTAACAGGCTGTCAGGCTGCCTGATGTACTGAGGATTTTTTTTCTTGTTTATTCTTTGAGTTCTCACTGTTTAGCTTACGCTGAGTTTGAACTAGTGATCCTCCTGGCCCAGGAACAGCTGGGAATACAGGCATACACCGCTACCACACCCAGCTTAAACAGAGACGCCTTTGAAGAGTACAGTGAGCTTGTTTCGGAATGATTGAGACAGTGAGCTGTTTAGGCCAAGAGATCTCCATCTGAGTTGACTCCCAGAACCTACAAGGTGGCAGAATCTCCACCCACCCTTGCTATTAGGTGTGGCTCAGATGAAGGTGGGTCTTCCCGTGTCAAATGAGTTAAGAACCCTCACGGGTGTAACCCACTTACTTGAGTTTCAGTTAGTTCCAGATGTGGTTAAGTTGACAACCAAGATTTGACACACAATCCTATCTTTATGTTTTATTTTCAAATGAAAATGAATAACTGGTCAGGTCATGAGTATGTAAGCCTAACATGATATAAGTATCCCCAGAGCAACTGCAAAAGTATATATATGTTTTTGATACAGGGTCTGACCATGTAGCCCTGGCTGTCCCGGAACTCTCACTCTGTAGACCAGGTTGACCTCAAACTCAAGACATCCACCTGCCTCTGCCTCCAGAGTGGTAGGATTTACGGTGTGGACCACCATGCTCAGCAGCATTATCAGTCTTAGGTTTGTTCTCCATGTCAGCATGAGAACTGTGGTGTGCACACCTACAAACTTAACACCCATGCTCAGTAAAATGCATTAAGAACTGTGGTGTGCACACCTATACACCTAACACCCATGCTCAGTAAAATGCATTAAGAACTGTGGTATGCACACCTACCCTTAACCCCCATGCTCAGTAAAAAGCATTAAGCATTTTTTTAAAAGTAGGTAAGGCTGAGCATAGAAATGAGTTATTGCTTTATTAATTTTGGTTTGAGACAATGTCTGTGTAGTCCTAGCTGTCTTGGGTTTCATGACTGTCCTGTTCTACTTCCTGCATGCTGGGAGCACAGGCACAGGCTACCTTGTCCAGCTGCGCTTGTCTTTTGTGTAGCCCACTCTCTGGCACGCTCTGAGAAGGATGGACTGGAGACACCATGCCTCTGGGCAGCTCACCCCTCCCCCACCCCCATGTCCTGCTCCCATGACTTCTATGCCTCTGAGGATCAGTTCTGTCCCACCGGAGTTGTGTACCTTCCAGAGACTCTAGAAGCCATTACTTTACTGACTTGTCCAGATACTTAAGGATATTCCTATCTGTAGGGTTCTTGTAATCTGGAGATGTGTGGAATGTGAAAGCTCAGTGACTGCTTGCCAGGGGCTGGCAGCTTCCAGATTCCTCAGAAGCCCTCTTGGTGACTCAGCCTGTGATCTCGAGGTACCAGCTGGAAAGTTTGTTTCATGTAGATTCAGGAGTATCTGCTCCCCCTTGTGACCAAAACTTTACACTGCAACCAGAAAGGTGCCTTTTCTTTTGCCTTTCATACTCCACAAAATTCACTGGACTGGAGGAGACCCCAGTGCTGCAGCTGTACTAATGGCAGCCAGATAGGGACTCTTCTACCACAGGGTCCCACCGCACATGGGATGGATATGGGGGGACATGGGTGGGGACTGTGTCGCACCAACTAGAGCACAGGCTAATAACTGGGGTTGATGGTCCTACAGGGAAAGCCCCACCTATAGCCATAGGATCCGACCTCCACCTTCCCAACTGGCTGCACAGCAGGGGCTGGTTTTGAACTCGTGACCTTCCTGTCTCAGCCTCCTAGGTGCAGACATGACAGGAGTGTGCCACTCACCATGGCTGAGCTCACCCACTTGACTTCAGCCTATTAGCACCGAGAGCAGCCGCCACATAACTTGAGACCCTCCACACACAGGCAGGGGCCTAAGCATCTGTGTCCTGTCCACAGTGCAACTGCTGTATTATCAAAATGACAAAGGAGGCAAAGGGATAGGACTGGAGACAGCAGGAACCTTCGAAGCATAACAGGGTGTAAGATTTTTCAGGTTTGAGGAAAACAGGAGACCAGCCACCCACCCACAAGTTTCTAAAACAGAGAAGACAAGCAAGCTAGAGAGAAACACACTGTATTATCATTCCTCATCCAACAACCAAGGGAATCTACAAACTAGACAAGATGCCTCCACACTCCTAGAAGACCAAACCAACTCGGCCTCCCCTCAGGGGGCCTGGGTGCCCAATCTGAGGAACTGGAGACATAGAGCCCACCCTAACATTGGAATGTGCCTTTATTATATTTTGAGAAAGGTTCTTGGTATATGATGTAGACCAGCTTGGCCTTGAAATTTACAGCAACCCTCCTGTCCCAGCATCCCAATTTCTAGAATTACAAGCCTGCGTAACGGCTACTAGCATTAAATCTACCTTTTAGAACCAAACTGTTTGGGCTGAAAAGATAGCTCAGCCATTAAAGGTTAGACGTATAAGCTCACAACCAAAAGCCATGACAACTGGGTGACAGTCTCCCTTCGAACACCCATGCTCCAGCCTGAGGAAGGGTCAACAACAGATGTTTTCAGTTCTCCAGGCAGAAGTGTACTCCACTGGTTTTCAGATGTCCTGCTCCTCACTGTTGACCTATAGAAGGGAGTTAAGTCTAAAAGGTGACAAGAAACTCTGACATCACCAAGTACGATGCTCTTACCAAGCGTTGCCAGTCCCCATTAACAGCACAAGGGAACAATGCCAGAGGGGTGCCATGTGATCATTATCATACTCGAGAGCAGGCAGGTCCCTGACAGCTGTGAGGACAAGGAAGGGTGATGTCTGGCCTTCTTGCTCTAGAAAAATGACCCAGACATGCCTTCATAGAGAGAGAATAGGTGACTCAGTGGCCTTGTACACACCTCAGGCTCACTGGGGACCAAGGCACTCCACAATTCCACTCCCCTTCATGCCATCGAAGAAGAAGAAGTTGTTGTGAGGAGGGTCCCTCTGAGACAGGGCCTGGAGGAGAAAGCAGAACAACAAATTGATGGGCCTTCTGAAGTGGACCAGAGGAAAAATAAGATGAAAACTACAAAGGAAGGGCCAAGAGTACTCTGGGTAAAAGCTTCTGCTTAAGCTGGGAGGTGGTGGCACAGGTCTTTAATCCTAGGGCTTGGGAGGCAGAGGCAGGTGGGTCTCTGTGAGTTCCAGGCCAGCTTGGCCTACAGAGAAACCGTATCTAGAAAAATACCATTTAAAACAAGGAAGCCAGGCACTGGTGGCACATGCCTTTAATCCCAGCATTTGGGAGGCAGAGGCAGGCAGATTTCTGAGTTCGAGGCCAGCCTGGTCTACAGAGTGAGTTCCAGGACAGCCAGGGCTACACAGAGAAACCCTGTCTCAGAAAACCAAAACCCAAAACCAAAACCAAAACCAAAAAAACAAAAAAACCCAAACAAAGAAAAAAGCAAGAAGCCTAACACAACTATGGCCAAGCTTAAAGAGGCTTTCACCCAGCTTCAGAGTTAAATAAACTGAGTTTAATCCCTGGAATGGCATTCAGATCTCTGTAAGTTCAAGGCCAACATAGTGCAGGTGGGCTATACGGTGGGACTTTGTCACAAATAAACCAACCAACCATATATAACTGGTTTAGGACAGTGCTCCTCAACTGGGGCTGGCCTGCCTATGCTCCAGGGGTCACCAGCATGTGTAGAAATTCCTCTGCTACCCCTTTCTTGTCCCTCCCCAGGGTATATTTCTCAGTAACAGGAGCTGTTGTCATCAATGGGAAGGAGCACTGTTTAATGGTGCCATAGAGGCAACACTCCCAGAGCCTCCAAGCCAAAGTGGACACGACCCATATCTTTTTCCTTCATGGCTGACTAGGCTGGTCTTGGTCTCCTGGGTTCCCTGGATCAGTGCTCTAGCCTCCTGAGCAGCTGCAACTGCAGGTGCTGGCTCAACTCATGCTGTAATAAGGGTCTGCTATGAACCCTGCTTTCACTATTCCCTCTACCGCCATGGGCAGGAACACATGGCCCACAGGGATGACTGAAGCCTAAAGCCTGACAGGACATTGAGTGACTAGAAGGGTACAAGGGAGGAAGGGAAGGAGGGAGGGGGAAAAGCTGATCTGCAGGACTTTCAGTCTCCTAACTTCTCCCAAGTACTTTTAATAGGTGCTCAGAGAGAGGGCCTCAGATGCAGGCCTTCCTGCCAGCTGGCTGTACTGTGCTAAGCAGAGGGAGTGGAGGGATGAAGGGACAGGGCAGAGGGTGAACATGGGGCAAAAGGTAAAGTGCTTCCCGAGCAAGATGGGGTACGAGATTCCAAACACACCCAGCAACCAAGAATGTAGAGTACTCTGGCTGTCTGGGGTAAACAGAAACAAGATGCTGAGCAACAGCTGTACCCAGCAGGCAGGAAGGAGGGGGCAGCATTGAGACAGGGATGCGTAGAAGCCACCATCAACAATGGTTCCAGACCACCTGCCCCAACCTTCACTCTCCACCCCCCCCCCCAAACCCTCCCAAGCAAAAGGTGCTATGCTAGTCTCTGGAGTGGTATTGTTAGGGCAACATCTGCAGGATAACATCTGCAGAGCCTCTAGGTTCTCCTGCTTCTCCAGCCCCTGCTGTCTAGAGTGTAGAAGCAGGAGATACTTGGGCAAATGAGTTTAGTCCAGAGAGCAAATCAGCAAAGGAGAGAAAAAGAGGGTAAAGCTACAGGATTCAGGCTGAATCTTTACACAGCAACAAGACTCCAAACCAAAGCAGCAAGAACCGGTGTCTCTATACACTGCCCTCCTTGGTCTGAACTTGCAGAGATGTGGAAGTCAGCCAGCCAGACATGTCTTTGTCTACAACAGACATGATTACAGACAGTTCTGCAGAGAAGAGCTGTCATGGTGGCTCATACTTGCATTCCCAAGCACTCAGGAAGCTGAGAGTTCAAGGTCAGCCTGGGTTATAGATTAAGATCCTGTCTCAAAACAAAACACATTTTTTTTTCTAGGGACTGAATTCAGGAGCCTGGGCATGCTAAACATTTTAGTACTGAGCTATACCCTGCCTAAGACAAATTTAAGAAAGTTGGGCAAATATTTAAGTTTCCAAAGGAAATAAAATCTATTTCAAAGTTTGCCATAGTTTTAGCAAGCCAAATATTCTAGAAGGGTTACATAGTTCCTAGACCTAATCTTCTTCTTTTAAGTCATTAACTGTCCGTAACAGGAGGTCACGGGTCATTTTGGGCCACTCATGTGGCTGCTGGTAGATCATGTGTCATATAGACACTGAACTTAAACACATAGTCACAGCATGCAGAATAAACAGGGGCGCCTTGACATCACTCTGCCTCATGTCAGTTAGGAGCACAGGTGTTGGAGTCTCTTTTCTATGTTTTCTTTTCCTCTTAGATGGAAATTTTGATCTACCCCCACAACAGGTAGAGCAGACAAAGTGCAATTATATAGAAAGCACACAAGGTCACTAGCTGCCTGGCCCATGATGGCCTGGGTACAGAGCCAGGGCATGAAAGGATGAGGGCAAGAGAGCAAGCAGGTCTCAGCCAGCCCTTGGCTGTTAGTGTGCAGTGATGCTGAGGTCAGCGGTCAGCTCCATGATGACTTTACCTTCACAATTTCCTGTGCCAAGATCCCTCCAACCACAGCACATACTGGGGCCATCTCAGAGAAGCAGTACCTAGAAGACAGACAAGAAAAACATAGCGCCAGGGCCGAGGAAGGTGGAGGGGTGGGAATCAGCCAGGGTCCTAGTCAGAGGGCAGTGCTAGAGCTGGTATCCAGGCGTGAAAGCTAAACTTGACCCCAGGGGCTCCTAAGTGGGTGGGGAAAACCTTTAACTTTGCAAAGCATGAATTCCTTCACATGATTCTTTTTCTTTCTTTCTTTCTTTTTTTTTTTTAAGTTCAAGGAAAGACTATATTTGTGCTTCCTAAAAATAAGGTCCTACAAACACCAGATGTGAGAGTGGCCCCAGCACATTCCCGCAATTCTCCTCTCAGCACACGGGCAGTGGGTTCTTCTGTATGCTATTCCCAGAATGATGGGCGAGCAGGCTGTGTTACGTGCTAGAAGATAGTAAACAGGGGTACAGCACAAAGTTTGCACGGCCCTCATAGGCAGTGGCTCCTTCCTTCTGGGCCTGGCTGGACTGCTCAGAGGACAAAGCTCAGGAGACTGCCAGGTGGTCTCCAATCACTCTCCTAGGCTCCAAAACACAGGCTCTCAAAAGAAGCCATCAGGCTAGTTCCTAGCTCTCAACACAGAAGGGTCGGTTAGAGGAGCAAACTGGGACATCAGGCCACCCCAACCCTCTCACATTTTTAAGGCTGTACCGTAAACCCAATCACCAACATCCACTTTTCCATCGGGTAAACCAACGATAGGTGTTTAAACTGTTTTCATGGAATCGCACATCGACCACCATCTTGGTACCGAGCTTCGGATGTCTCTTAAAATGACATATATATGTAGTGCTTGTATACATTGTAATGTAATGTAATGTATACATTGCAGAAGGGCCTGCAGCATATTAAAGACCTCCATCGCACAAGGCACATTGAACATAACAAAGTAAACCCAGATGATCAGGCGTGGTAACAATGTTCCACAAAACAAAGCAGAAAACAAGACTAAGTAGCTCAAGCTGGCACCATCCTGACTCCTGCTTCAGCCTCTGGAGCGCAGGAGACACAGACTGAGTACTATTTCCACTACCAGCTTTTGTTTCTTGTTTTGTGTTTTGCCGGGAACTGAAGGTGCTCCACCACCCTGTCACACTCTATTGGCCCTCTTTTTGAGACAGGATGTCACTAAGATGTCCAGCCTGACCTTGAACTTGTGATCATCACAGAATGCTCTGCCACATCAAGATATTTAAACCAACCAACCAACCAAAGACTACTCACACTCCTATATTCTACATGTTAACATTCATAGTACTTTGCTTTTTTGCCTCCTCAAAAAGTGTACTGTTTGAGGCTGAGTATGGTGGCACACGTCTTTAGTCCGTGCAAGCACTAGGAGGCAGAGACAGGTGGATCTCTGTGAGTTCCGGGACAGCCAGGGCTGCGCAGGGAGCACGTAAACATTAAGACTGGAGTTTCATCCCTAGCACCCACATGAAAGCTAGGCATGCTGGAGAGAAAATGACGTTCAGGGCTTTCTGACCAGCTAGTCTAGCCAACGAGCAAGCTCCAGAGTCAGTGAGAGACCCTGTTTTAGAAACGTCAGAGGAAGATCGCCAATTCAACCTCTGGTCTCTACACCCATGTGGAATCACATATATGGGTATCCACTATCAACACACAAACGTGTCCCCTGTGTCTGCAGCTGTGTCTCAGGGGTATAGAGTGTATTACAGCGTGTGTTTGAGTGCAGTGGGTTGGTCTGATGCTGCTTGTATTCTAACATTAAACACTGGGTCTCAAGGTGAGGCTGCCTGCAACAAGCAGATTCTCATGCACACTAAGTGATGCTATGGAACCCTTGCTCCCCAATTTAACTGGTCAATAAAAGGCTAGAGCCTATGACTGTATAGTAGAGGGAGAGAGGCAGGACCTGAGGACTGAGTGAGGGGGTGGCAGGGAGAGGGAGAACAAGAAAGGAGGTAGAGGCTGCCATGAGAGGAGACAGGCCATGAGATGTGGCCAGGAGAAGCAGCAGTGACAAGGGACTTCAGAGCTGGGGAAAATATCTTAGAACAGCTCCAAGCCTGCCCAATCTAGGCTTACAAATTATTTCCCCTTTAGTTAAATGAAGCAACAGATCCATAGAGAGAGATCCAGACACATTTTGTTATCATTGCTATCCTCTTTTGAGATGTGGCTCTGCCCAAAGGCTGTGTCAGTCACACCAGTGTTGCCACCTCCTACCGCACCACAGCAGCTGTACTTCTTTCCAATTCTCAGCAACACAGTTGGCCAGAGAGCTCCTTCTCGTGCCTTCTTTCCCCCTGGGCTCCTCATGTCCCCTAGCCAGCATCATTCATGTTGGTCTTTGACTCCCAGTAGAGCCATGAACTTAAAAGGCTATCCTCCACAGCTAGGAAGCAATCTTTGAGATACTTTGGCAAGAGTGGCACTATAAGATCAGGGCTGGCAGCATCACACACTTGGTCTTGGCTCTTACTGTGGAAAGACCTGACCATGAGTTGCATTCAATCCCAAAGTTCCCTCCAGCAGACCCACCCAGAGAGTTTGATGGTGGGCCACGAACATGCAGCTAAGTGACTAATCTGGACATTTAGCTGATGAACCAGCTAATTCTACCTTCCCCAGGCAACAGGCCTTATTTCCCAGAAGTGACAGCCCACACATGACCTAATGAGCTACTGGCTGGCTCTTCTCTTCCCTACTTACCTCCTGTGGAAACTATATCCCTGGTCTAGGTTCTGTGCTCAGCCGCTTCTCCTATTGCCTTCTAAGTAAGAGGTGTTCAGAGGCCTCTTGAAGCCTGTCGGCTGGCAGGCCTGGGGTAAGCTAGGGATGCAATTGAGGAAATGAGTCTCAGGCTCACAGCTGAGCTACCCCTTACAAATTGCTTGATGCTGCTGCTGAGCAAGAACAGCTGTGCTTGAGCCTCTGTTCATCTTCATCTGATGGTGGCCTGTGCTTTCACCTTGTTGTTCTGAGTGCTTTCTCCTTGAAGAAAGAGCCTTACTGCTTTTCTGATGATGAGAAAAGATGACCTGTTTTAGCCACAGCTAACATCTTTGGGTCTGAGTTCACAGATATAGATAGATGAATGGATAGATAGATATAGATAGATGGGTGTGTGTGTGTGTGTGTTTCTACTGTTTAAATATCACAGTGCACATTCTTCAGTTGCCTCTTTGCAGTATAACCAGATGCTCTGTACTAGACAGAACTATGTTACTTGTATGTCAAGGTATTGCACAACCTGGATGTGTAGCTATTTACTTCACCTTCTCTTTGTCAGGAGGTGTTTACTGTCTCAGCCTTCATAGATATTCCTAACTTCATGTGTCAAATGACTTACATTGTATTTTAAAAATTAGCAGTCGAGGGGGTAAAGGCAGAAGCATCAAGAGTACAGGCTACCCTCTACTACATAGTGTATTTAAAGCTAGCCTGAGTTATTATAATAAACTATACATGACAAAAGGAGCCACCTTAGGGGACTGGGAAGGTAGCTCATGGGTAGAATGTCTGCGACCAGTCCTGTCAACCTAAGACCAAAGCACAGCCTCCTGCAAGTTGTGGTCTGACCGCTGCTCTGCTGCGGCCTGCTCACACATATGAACTAGAGATGGAAGTGTTAGGAAAGTCAGCAGTAACGTCCTCCTGGCTTACCACTTTTAACGCTTTATTTCGGGTGTGTTAGTATGTGATGATGTGGAGGTCAGAGGACACCTGCAGGGTCAGTTTTCTCCTTCACCTTTATCCTGCTCCTGGGACTGAACTCAGGATAGCTCACTGAGTCATTTCCCTGGGCCTCACAATAATCTGTGGCATAACAGGTGGTTGTGAGCAAAGACCTCTGTGCATGGTATTCTTCTGGCATGAGACTAAATTTACTTCACTTCTCTACACCTCACCTACAAACTACATTGCAGATCATAAGCAGGACTAAGACAGATCATGAGACTGAGCAACTGCCCTGCTGCCTGTTGCAGAGGGCAGGCAGAGGGCCTGCTCAGAAATAGCAGAAAATAAACTGTGCTCGCCATTCCTTTAGGCTACAGCCTGGAAGTTCAGTGATGGTGGGAAACTAAGTGTGCCCAAGATGGCAGGGATGCTCAGAAGGAGCTCAGGGCCACTTGTCTAAAATACCTCAAACCTGACTGTGTGAGAGCAAGAGACTATCACAGCTAGAGCTTCCCGGAGTGTGGAAAGTGCATCTAAGGTACAGACAGGTGCCCAATGGATGACAAACACCCACCAAGTGACCAATCACACCTTTCCACCTGGCAACTCCCTCCTTACTCATCATGTGGGATGCCACAGCTCAATCTGGATAGTGTATGACACAAGGAGACATACTGCAGCATTTCATAGCTAAGGCTGAACACAAGGCCAGCAAGCAGGGGACTGAGCAAAGCTCTACATGCTGGGATCCTCCACCCTATGACAGGCAAGGAAATCAGGCATCGACATAGGACAAGGTACAGCAGAAAGGCCCAACATGTCAACAGACCACACGGTATCTTAACTTTCAAACCACATAAAAACCCAAACCTACAAGTCTTCACTTCTCTTGTAATGTTGGTTAGAGCACCGGCAGGAGGTGGTTTATGCAGCTGGCAAATGTGGCACAGGAGTCCCCTTTGAGACTCTGGTCTCCACAAAGACAAACCCAAAACAGATGTCTGTCTGTTCAGATGCCAACCTGACAAAGTCATCAGGAAGCAGGTCAGGACTGACGCCCAGTGAGTCAAATACATCATTCCGTATCTGCAGCAGCAGCTCCGCATCCTCATTGTAGCTATCAGAAGTGGGATCTCTCCCTTTATCTGTTCGGAATTTCAGCAGCACTGGGAAAGGGGAAAGAGAGGTTAGAGAGCTCTTCTCGTAATGATCATTTCAAACTCTCAAGTAGAAGAAAACCCCCAAACATTTGTTCTCCTGTATTCACCCATAGGAAGTAATATATTAAAACATGGGGCAGGGAAAAGGTAATACACTTCCCTCTATCTAATAAATGCATTCAGAAAGCAACAAATTACATACAATAAGAAATTTTCTGTGACAAGTGCTTGGAAAGTAAAAAAGGGTCTGACCTAGCCACAGGTCAAAGTCAGGTAAGGTTTTCCTGAGGAGGTAACAAATAGGATGTGTGTGGGCAGAAAAAGCCAGTAGAAGGGAAGGCCCTGTTACAACCTGGAGGAGAGGCCAGGGCGGAAGGCCTGCGTTCTAGTTCAAAGGGCTGCTTCAGCTAGAAAGGAAAGCCAAATACTCACTTGCCAGACAGGCAGGTTACTGCAAATAAACCTCCCTTAATACAAGAACTATGTCAACATCCAGGAACCAAAGAAGCAGAAGAAAGGTTCCAACCGGGGCTTGGAACCAGGCCTATGCTACTTAGTCCAAAAGCAACAGTACTGACACAAGCACTTTCTGCTGCTGCTGTACCTGGCCTGTTGTGACCATGCAAATCTACAAGGCAGAATGACCACCGGGTGTCATAGTTTGCCCCAGAACACACAGTAAATTGCAGAGTGGAAGTACAGACATGTGAATTGGCTTTTTTAGCCTAAACTCTGGACACGCTACACAACACTTACCTCGATGGGGACTTTATTAAGTACATTCACTTAAGTCTTAGCCTCTGCACATCAAGAGAACCTATTTCCCTGAAGATTAAGGAAGCTGGAAAGCAGTGTCATTTGAGGTTGCTCCAAGCTCTTAAAAACACAATCACTGGAACTTGCTCTAAAACACTATTCTACCCCCTTCACCAAGATTTTAAGTTATGCATACGTGTGTGTTACCTTTATGGGGGTATGCACACCACTGCAAGTTGTTATGGAAGCCAGAGGTGTCAGACCTCCTTGAGTTACAGATGGCTGAGTCGCCTGAACTGGGTGCTAGGAATCTAACTCTGATCCTCTGGAAGATCAGAAAGTTTTCTAAACTCCTGAACCACCTCTCTAGCCTCAGGTTGTCTGCTTGTTTTTAAAGCCCACACTATTATTTTGAGACTGACAAACAGCTTGGCAAATAAGCATCCAAGACTGAGTCCCAGTCTCCAATTAGCACAAACTCTATCCAGCCAGCATTGAGGCACTGTCTAGTTTCAGGCAGATCTAGGTTTGGAAGTATACTAGTGAGTGGGTCTTGATTTCTGCATCTGTGAAACTTATGGCTAGGGCTCTATTCACGACAGAAAATTCACAAAACCAATGAGACTCCAATGAAGTTTGAGCAGAGTTTGAAAATGGGTTGCAAGTTTTTCAAGAAAATCACAAAACACAGGAACCCATATAGAAGAAAAGTCTGATTTCTGAGATATCTCTGCTGAACAAAACGCCAAGTCTCCAGTTCTCTGGAAACGCTTACATTTCTAGTGTACGGTCTATGTATGGAAAGTGTTTAAAAACCAGCCAACCAAGCCGGGCGGTGGTGGCGCACACCTTTAGTCTCAGCACTCAGGGAGGCAGAGGCAGGCGGATTTCTGAGTTCAAGGCCAGCCTGGTCTACAGAGTGAGTTCCAGGACAGCCAGGGCTACACAGAGAAACCCTGTCTCAAAAAAACCAACCAAACAAACAAACAAACCAAACCAACCAACCAAAAATCTTTGGAACAACTTGCTTGGGGTACTGTCTGCAGTCTGGGATGCTAACCTCCCCTTAGTGCTTCTGAGCACTTAACAAGCTAGAGGACAGCCGCCATGCACTGCCATCATGTGAGCTTGGCTTCTAACTTCACATGCAGTGAATGACAGCACCCGGGACTGGCTGGAGTGGCAGTCGCTCTCTGTTGTGTCCCAACTAATGTCCTTCCCCAACTAATGTCCCATGAAAATAGGAAGACCCACACACCAGACAGTCTAGCAGAGCAGTTTCTCTGGTGGATGCACAATATCAGTGACTCCTGAGAAGACAGGGCACTAATGCCTAGAGTGGGTCATGGGTGCTGTTGACAGCAGATGGATGTGATGCCAAGTAGCCAGAGGAGGCACAGTGGCTCCCGACAGCAAGAGGAAGCCAGCCTGCAAGCTCCTGGAGCAAGGAGAAGCAGCCCTACAGTGGTGGCCTGCACAATCCTGTCAAGTGACTGGCCTCCACTATTACTGTTACAAAATACAGCTCTGGAAACAAAGCCTAAATTGTGATAAAGCCTGCTACGTGTAAGGAGCCATGCCAAACATTCTTCATGATTGAGTGCCCCGTATCTTCGCAAGAGCAACCCGAGAACCATCACCCATCTACTCTCAGAGGAAGAACCACTCAGAGAAGCACGACTCACTTAACTGCTATGAGGAAAGAGCAGGACTAGAAACGTATGCTTGCTTCTGGAATCCACAAGTGGCAGAACTGTTCAGGGACTTAGCATCCAAGTGGTCTGGCCCTTTGGCATACTGGAGTACATTTTTGCAAGGTGCATTTTCTAGATGGTCTTGAATGCTCACAAAGGTAACATCCACTGCAAGCTACTAGATCAGAGAGTGAGCATAGGAAACCCTTGTCCATCTAGCTTCAGAGTAATATCAGCTTCACCTCAGAAAGAAACCAGGTGGCATCACAAGGAAGAGCAAAGGGAGACAGCATCAGCTTGGCCGTCCTGGGTGTAGTCTGCCCAGATGAGGCCAGCAGGCTGGCACTGTGCACATACCTCACTGACCACATCCAAAGTGCTCTCAGGCCACTGGGGAGGCAGCCAGCAGCAGAGCCTTTATTTGCAGTAAAGCAAACAGAAGCTGTCTTTTCCAATGTCAGCTCACTAGCAGAGGTCAGGAAGAAACACATGTTCAAGAAAGGCGGCAACCTCAGGGCCTACCCCGACCCTCACCAGGTCTTCTTATGTTCTGCTGCTCTTAAACAGGCAGTCACACACACACTTACACACACACACACACACTGCTGTTGACTCTATTTCTGAAGCATATCCTTACCAGTTTGTGTTATAATTCACTCAGATCAAACAGTGTCAGGGATGGAGAACAGCTTTGACAAAAGATGATTCATTGGATAACAAAAAAACACTACTGCCGGGCAGTGGTGGCGCACGCCTTTAATCCCAGCACTCGGGAGGCAGAGGCAGGTGGATTTCTAAGTTCGAGGCCAGCCTGGTTTACAGAGTGAGTTCCAGGACAGCCAGGGCTACACAGAGAAACCCTGTCTTGAAAAACCATAAAACAAAACAAACAAACAAACAAAAAAAACCCCCCAAAAAACCCCCAAAACAACAACAACAACAAAAAAACACTACAAAATCAGAGTTGCAAACGTAATTAACTTCATCTGAACCATTTAATAATGTGGGTTGCCCAAGTCGATGGGGCTGACATCTACTGTGGGAGCTTATGGATGACCTATGTCTCTGCCCATGTGATGGAAGACAACCTTTGATCACAACTACCAGCTGGGTGTGGTGCTGGTGTACACCTTCAATCCCAGCACTCAGAAGGCAGAGGTAATAACTGTGGTCAAGGCTAGCCTAGTATACAGAGTGAAAGAAACCTTGTGTTTTGTTTGTCTGTTTGTTTTTTTTGGGGGGGTCTTTTCATGTTATTTCAAAGAGAATCTGTGTGTATGTAAACATAACACAACCTCTATAAAAAAAAAAAATCTAAACCTAAGCAAACTTCATCAGCATTCAGAACACCAGCTCAGAGATGCCAGCAGCTGTTGTTTTTTAGATTCAGGTTCATTACATTGCCCAGGTTTGTCTAGAACTCATCTACCAGTGAGTGACTCCCTTGCCTCAGCAACCTCAGTGCTGGGACTACTGTTGGGAAGCATGCACCACACGCTTCCATCAGCAAGACTACAGGCCTGACAGAGTCAATCATCCATTCAGTAGGACATAGCTAGTGGGGGAAGAGAGGGATTCTTGGAGGCCACCAGGAGCTGGCACTCAGTTAATATATACTGACCAGTGCTCAGACCATGGCTGGGCAGGGATGAGCAAATGGGAAGCTCCATCTATCTCCCCAGAGGATTCTAACAGGGTGATCAACTTCAGCTCTACAGCCTAGGGGTGCCAGGGAATGCTCTTCTCAGCAGTCAGTCTCACCCACAGGCAGAACCATGTACACTTAGCTCTCTCCGCTAGGCTGCACCTTCTGTGCCAAAGGCACCCCAGGCCATTCACGTGGAAAACTAGACTCAAGAACACTTAGCTAAGGTGGTCAAGACTCGAGGACAGTGTGTAAGCAAACCAAAAAAGATACCTGCCAGTTTGTCTGTCCCTTGCTTTTCCAGTGTGGCATCCCAGCTCACTCCCCCCCCTGTCCCCCCCCCCCCCCCGTCAGCTCTGGTTACTCATTTAACTGTTCTAAGTAGTCAGCCCTTCCTTCCTCTTTCTGTTTCACTCTTGTCACCTTAGTTTCGTTCCCTCTTCTTCGTTAAGAAGCTATCTTTCACTCAAAGTCCAGGCAGGCAAGCTTTTGGCAGTCTCCTTGGCTCAGCATCCCATCCCAAATGCTTAGATTTCAGGAATGTGTTAATACACTTGACAAACTGAGTAGTTTCTAAGATAACACTAATAGTTTTGTCCCTTTTTAAAAGATTTTATGTTTTCGTGAATGTGCACCATACATGTGCAGGTGTAGACAGGAGTCAGAAAAGGGAACTGTATCCCCAGCAGCTGTAAGTTGTCAGGTAGCTGCAGCTGGGTGCCAGGAACCGGACTCTAGTCCTTGGGAGGAACTGCAACTTGTTTTTTTTTGTTTGTTTGTTTGTTTTTTGAGACAGGGTTTCTCTGTATAGCTCTGGCTATCTTGTAGACCAGGCTGGCCTTGAACTCAGAAATCCGCCTGCCTCTGCCTCCCCAAGTGCCGGGACTAAAGGCGTGAGCCACCACTGCCACAGCCAGTGGGGTTTTTTCCTACTGCTTTGCAAGGCCATCTTTCTGGTCCCTCATTCTGTTTCCTATTAAGTATTTATAAACAAGGTAATCACGGAAGAGTCACCAGAACAGGAGTACACTCTATCTGCTGAAGGTAGAGACATAATGACAGTGCTACTTTATAAACACCCAACATGCTCTTCCAGAGGACTCAGGACTCACAACCCTCCAGTTCCAGGGAAATATGATATTCTCTTCTGGCTTGCATGGACACTGCCTATAGATAGTGCACAGACCAACACAGATACTGCACAAAACTCATATACAAAATAAAACAAATTACCTCATGAAAGACAGGTATGGTGTATACCTGTGATCCCAGAACTCTGAAGGTAGAGGCAGACTTCAAAGCCATCCTTAGTCAATCACCAAAACAAAGAAATGGCCCTTTGAGCTGGACACAGTGGCACAGGTCTATAACACCAACACTTTTGAGGTAAAGGCAGGATCATTAGAAGTTCAAGGTAATCTTTTACTACATAATAGTTAATACAAGCCCGGAATAAAAAAGACCCTGCTTCAAATACTATCCCCCCAACCCCCTCAAAATCTCTTAGAGGCCACAATGTTGTACTTGAAGCTCAGAGGCAGTAGGATATAGCTGGTCGTGGAAGACAGGGATACCTGGAGGCCACCATGAGTTAGTTGGCTTCCAAACTCTGGTGACTTGTGGCATCTGCTCAGATCAGTGTCCAGTGTTTTCCTCATGTCCAGTTGTAGCAGCATCAGTGCATGACAGGTATACTAACTTCCTAAGCACTTCCTGAGCCCTTGGGCTCCACCCCAGGCCTGAGATGGGAACCCTACAATCCACAAATGACGTACTTAAAGGCCCCTGCTTGATGCCAGACCCACATGATGCTCAGATCATTCTCCACAATAGACCCCCTGAAGACTCTCTCAGATGACCTGTGTGAGCTCCAAGTCCTACCCACAGCTTGTGTAAGTGTTCACATGACAAGGCCTTGGCTCCTAGCTTGCATGACTGGGAGGTCTGTGTGAAGGTATTCCTGATAAGGATTATGGAACCCTGACCGACCTCCTCTTCTTTGTCTATGACACATGAGTGGTCTATGTATACCCACAGTCAGTTACAAAGGTCTGGACCACCCACCCACCTACACTTTTCTTTTTGAGATGATCACAGTATGCAACCCTAGTGTCTCAAATTAGCTATGCAGACGACACTGGCCAGAACCTGCAGCTATTCTCCTGCCCCACCTCCCAGTGCTACCACACTGGGACCTTTTCCCTCTACAAACAGTTTACTGCCTCAAGTTATCTGTTATTATGACAGAAAGCTAGTGCCTCATCCTTTAATCTCACCAATAAAATTTCATCAATGGCCTTATGATGAATCAGCTCAAAAGACAGAAAGACACTGTCTCTCATTGTCATTCTCTCACTTGCTTTGGAAAAACCCTCAGACAGCCACATGAAAGCTGTTGATGGGTGAAGGAGAGGACCAATTCTCAGAAATGACTCAAAATTTAAATAAAATAAGAATTTAAAAAAAAAGAAAGAACTGACTCAAAATAAGATGCCCTTTTTGCCTAGCAAATTACACTAAGATTACTCAAGCAAAAGGCAAGAGGACCTGCATCTCATGTAGTGCTCAGCAGAGGCATGGGTGCTCAGTGAATCACACAAACCACCTAATAAACACCTATATGATTGAAGCTCTAGGGTTACTACAAGCTAGAGGCCTTGTCTACGGTGAGGTCAAGGATAGTCAGCACAGCTGATTGTCAAGAAAAGGACTCTTTACGCCAGGTTAAGCCATAGCTTTGACTGATTATACACGAGTGTTCACTACCATGTTATTTATTCCACAGTGAACCTCAGTAACTAATCTCAGTAATCAGATGGTAACTATGAACAGAACAGAATATTCTGCAACTACTAAAATCTTCAAGCTGCATTTTAAATCACATTTCTTTCATCAATTGTATTATAATCTACGACACTCCTATCAGACTCTAGTTTCTGCCAGAAAGTCTATCTTTCTGTCTATAAATGATTCCTGAGTTTGAGCATTGAGTTCCTTCCATGGGGACATACTAACTAGCATAAAAAGACAAACAAGAGGAGAATCACCAAGGGGAGTGGTGTGAGCCCACGGCTGTGTTCTGCATGGCCCCCCATCTACCAGCCTGGCCAGTGCACAACAACCACACAACTACTAGGACGGCCCTCTGCACTCGGCCCATGCTGCCTGGTCACAAGCAGCAGGGAAAGAGGGTCTTTTCTCCAGCCCAGCACTTGAGTGGCACGTGGCCTTGAATGTGGGCATCTGCTGCTCTCTGCCAACCACACTTGAGAAGGAAGATGGCACAGGACATTCCCGTGACTATTATCTGACAGTCAGAGAAAAGATGTGAGGCTTTAACACAACTGCAGCTGGGACTGGGGCTTGTCAACAGCTCACAGGCAGATGTTGGAAGTGGGGGGCAGGGGACACAGCCTGCAAAGAAAAAACAAGGCAGGTGGCTAACAATGTGGCTCATTATTGCATCTGATCATGGTGGGTCTGTTTTCCTATTCTGCAAAGTGGAATAAGACAAGGCCCCAGAGTTCCTGAAGTTCAGATAAAGTAACAGTTCCACTGGCACCATTCAGAGTCTCCCCGTCAGGGTCACCAATCTCCCAGCGCTTTTGAGGTTAATTAATGTTTAAACAAGTACCTTGGACACAATCTTTGCTGAGTTTAACTCTAACACTGATTCAGACTTCTGTGTGAAAATGGAGTCTGATCTGCCCTTCTGTGAGAATGAAGATTAACAGTCCCTAGTGAAGCATGCCATCAGGAACTACTAGGATGCACCATGACTCCACTAATTACCCAGCTTCAGGACTTGTGGTTCTGGGTCTGATTTCCTGCTGGAGGATCATCCCTGCTTGTCCCTGGATGGTAAGAGATGGTAAGTCCTCTTTTCTTAATGACTGCGGTCTTTCAAACCTACCACTGATTAGAGCTACACAGACACAAACACCACCACTGCTTTTTGCCTATAAATTATTTTTAAACACCTGTGGTCACGATTGCAGCAAATCAACAAGCAGTGAGTTGCTACTCCCACCATTATCACAGGGATCTGCCCTGGCTAGCTGCTCCTCGTCGTCACTGCTGGGCACCAAAACCCCACTGGGAAGCATCATGCTCGAACAGTGCCTGCCTATGGCATGTCTAGCAAAGGTTGAGTTCTAAAATACAAAGTTTTTTCTAAAGAGGATCCATCCCCACATCAGGCAGAGACCTAAGAAAGAAACATGGCTTAAAATACTACAATAGACAGGTGTGGTGGTTTACAACTGTTATTTTAGCACCCAGGAAGCAGAGGCAGGGGGTTCATGAGTTTGAAGCCAATCTATGTAATACAGCAAAACTACTGGCAAAGGTGGAGGGAGGAGTGGCAAGAGCAAACAAGCTCTGAAAACGACTTTAATAATGCATCAGACAGAAGAGTCTGTGGAGTAACAAGAAATGGATAAAATATGAGCAAGCCAGAGTGGCAGTTTCCTTTCAGGAATTAAAACAAAAATGTTACTAAAGAATTATTTTCTAGAAGCAAACAGAGACTAGAAAAATGTTTAATGTGAAAATTGGGAGTGACAGACTGTCGTGGTCCTTCTTTTTGTAACCCATGAGAAGCAACAAGAATTGCTTAATGGCAGGAAGCCACTAACTACTATACAGTGTGAACCCAAACTTCTTACAAATCCAAACCAACTTAAGTACTTTATTTCCCCTTTCTTTCTTTTTTTTAAATAACTATCTGGGCGGTGGTGGTGCACACCTTTAACCCCAGCACTCAAAAGGCAGAGGCAGGCGGATTTCTGAGTTTGAGGCCATCCTGGTCTATAGAGTGAGTTTCAGGACAGCCAGGGCTACACAGAAAAACCCTGTCTCGAGAAAAACAAAACTGTATTCATTTAATTCAAAGTATGGGTATTTTACTTGCACGTATGTGTGTGCATCACACATGTACATGCCTATACCCACTGAGGTCAGAAGACAGTATCAGATCCCCTGGGACTGGAGTTATACGAGTTGATGAGCCACTATGTGACTTCTGGGAATCAAATCCAGGGAAGAGCAGCCGGTGCTCTCAATCGCTGAGCCATCTCCCCAGCACTAACCTCAAGTACTTTCAATGGGAAGAAAGCTATGAACCAGCTCAATTCTGAAACCAACAAGCAGCTGCCTGATAATATCTTCCCCATCGGCCAGCTCCCAGCACAACTACAAGTTCCTGAGTGTGTAGCCAGGCCAGTAGCAGTTCTCTGGAAGGGCACAGCCCTGCACTTCTAGGTTTAGATGCATTTCCTGGTTGACGAACAGGAGGAAAATGGCAAGAGTCTACTATGCAAATTACCTTATAGACAGCCTCACCAGGGCCTAGAATAAACTAACACAGCAACAGAGTAAGAATTAGTTAGAATGTCCAAATTTGGGAAGGTGCCAAGAGTTCTCAAAGGGTCCCAGTTTAGCAGCAACACTGTATCAGACCAGTGCTAGACAAGCAAAAGGAGAGGACACCACATTTAGCCAGCTCTTGTTCAGAAGGTGGTAGGATCAGAGGAAGGAAACCTAATGCAAACACAAGGAAAGGGAAACGGGAAGGGGGAGGGCAGAGAGAGATCTATATGTACCTATGATCAGAACTGTTTCTGAGGAAAAGGGGAGTTATGGACATGACTTAATTGTAGAGTGCCTGGAATTAGGCAGTGGGACTATCTTTGAGATAAAAAGAGGATCACAGAAATGTCTGGATACCTAGATGAACCAATGTGGCGGCCCTCTCAGAGTAAGTGTGAGACATGGATTCACCTAGGATGAGCTCCAGCTTTCTTCATGTACTTCATGCTGCTGATCTCCAGCTATGTGAAGGGGCTGCACCTTTTTGAGACAGGGTCATACTATGTATTCCTGGCTAGCCAGATCTACAAGTTCTGGAACAGCCAATAGGAACATAGTGATATTCTTGTCTCCAAAAAGAAAAGGAAGAGAATATAGTAAATGGGTCAGAACAGAACTCAAGCACAATTCTTGAAAAATGGAAACAGAGAATACTAGGTTTCTTTCTTTTCTTTTTCTTTCTCTCTCTTTCTTTCCTTTCTTTCTTTCGAAACAGGGTTTCTCTGTGTAGCTCTGGCTGTCTTGGAACTCACTCTGTAGACCAGGCTGGCCTCAAACTCACTGAGATCTATATGCTTCTGTCTCCTGAGTGCTAGATTAAAGGCATGTGCCACCCTTACCCCACCTCCCCCGGCTTGAGCATACTGGTTTTTAACATATCAAGTATGCATGACTCTTTCCCCCTTTAAATTTCAAATTTTTCATTTGGGGCTGGAGAGATGGTTCAATGTTATTGAGATAGGGTTTCTCTGTGTAGCACTGGCTGCTCTGAAACTCTGCCTCTCCAGTGCTGGGCTAAACATATAAACTACAACAGCCCTGGTAAGCAGTTGCTGTTCCTGTAGAGAATCACAAGTATGAATCGCAGCACCTATGGTGGGGTTACATTATCCTTAAGTCTAGTTCCAGAGGTTCCAATTCCCACTTCAGGCCTCCAAGGACAGAGGCATGCATTCACATGTACTAAATACAGGAAGACAAAACACTCAAACATAAAATAACAGCAATAACATTTCAAGTATTTTTCATAATTTTTGTTAAAAAAAATATAAGCATAAACATATGTACATACATATGCAGGTACCCAAGAGAGCATCAGATCCCTGGAGCTACATTCAGACGGCTGTGAGATACATGATATGGATGCCTGAAATTGGACTTTGGTCCTCTACAAGAGCAGCAAGCCATTTAACCCATGAGCCATTGTGTCCAGCCTCCTGTGCTCATCGTGAATTTGCCTGTTCTCAGGAGAGGATGGTGACTCACCCTACCCATCCTTTGTACCCTACTCTATCCTATACTGCCCAGCTTCTCACTGTACCTCCTAAGGCCCTGATCAGCTTTTAATAAAGTTGAATCTGTCTGCAGTCATCACCAGTAGCTGTTTATAGCGCCTAGACCCCATAACACCAGATAAAAGGAAAAAAATCCTTTATAGGAGAGATGATGCACTGTTGAACACAGCTTTGGGGCTGGAGATACAGCACAGTGACTGACTGCTTATCTAGTACATTCAGCGTATTGGATCTTCACCATTAAAATGAGGCAGAAGATGGGGTGGGTGGAGAAACCACTGAAACAAACAAACAAACAAACAAACACAACTTTTCTTTGGGCTGGAGAGATGGCTCAGTAGTTAAGAGCACTGACTGCTCTTTAGACGTCCCGAGTTCAATTTCCAACAGTCACGCAGAACCATCTGCAATGGGACCTGATGCCCTCTTCTGGTGTGTCTGAAGACAGCTACAGTGTACTCATATACATAAAATGAATAAATAAATCTTAAAAACAAACAAACACCTTTCTAGAGACTTAGCACAGTGTCTTGTATTTAATACTGGCACATTGCTGCCTTGGGTTTTTAGGTTCCCCATCCCACTTTATGTGTATGTTATCTATGTGTATGTGGGGTGGGGGTGGGGGTGGGGGTGGGGGATGTGCTTGTGAGTGCAGGTACCCTCAGAGACCAGAGGGTTCGGACTGCCTGAAGCTGAGTTACAAATAGTTCATTTCTGAGCCATCTCTTCAGCCTACCCTCTCTCTAAAGAGAAAAGTTCTCATACCAATGCTTGACTTTGAAAAGAAAAGAGCTCATGTGATCTTCCTGCCTCCATCTCTCGACTAATGGTAATAGAGGCATACCACCACACCCAAGTCATGGTTTCTCTTTTTAAATAATATTTTACTTATTTGTTCGGCTGGGTATGCTGGGATTTGAACTCTGGTCCTCATAATTAATTGGAGAGGAAGTTATCTACTGAGTCATCTGATCAGCCACAGGTATTTTAAAATGTCCATCATTCCTCCTAAATATATTGATTATTAGTCTTTTCTTTTGACAGGTGTCACCATTCTTAAGCAAGTTTGTATTTTCTGGCACAGCAAGACCACCTGTAATTTTCTTATCCCACCTCTGGAATCATCCACTTCTCTAAGAAGCCTTGGTTCCACTTAGTGGAAAAAGATAGTAACTACAGTGATCTAAGTTAGTGAGGTCAGTCCCTCCAGGCGGCCTTTGCATTTAAGCTTTTGACTCACAGACTTAAGAAACGCATCTGCATAAGAGACAATTAACACACAAGCATACATGCCCAGTTCCAGATTTGCAGATGAGAAGCCATAAGCATATCTGCCTGGCTACCCAATCCCACCCACTCTCAGAGGGTTCCCTCTAGCCTGTCCTGCCTCCCATAAACACAACAGTCTGCTAAAAAACAAACTACTATCCGGCTGTCCTCATCCACACTGTTTACCTACTTGCTCACTCAATATATATTAAGTAGTTTCTAAAACTGTTAACAGTGAAAAACAAATTACTAATTTTCAGTCCTTTCTTCAGACTGACACACATAAAAACCATTGTATTAGAAGAAGACCTGGTGGTTATCTACAGGCCTATAATCTCAGCATTTACTAGGTAGAAGCAAGAAGACCATAGGTTCAAGACCAGCTTTGGCTATCCAACTTCTGAGGCTACCACATTCATTTATCTTGGTTGAGACCCTGTCTCAACAAACAACAAAATAAACCCACTGCACTTCAGAGGTATTCCAGGAGCTTCCTATTGTTCCTGTGTCATTACAATACTGTTAATTTAAAAGTAAGAACCTAGGACATGTTAAATTAAAACAGGTGACTGGGGCTTTGCTTTGAAGTACGGCTTCTTTTCCTAATATAGAAGGTCTCATCTGAGAAACTTTAGAAAACTGCCAGGAAGCAAGTCACCTTGTTAATCTGAGCTAGCAACAGGAGCACTAGTTAGTTGATCTGCACTTTCTGAATGCTCCCTGGGTGGCTTTGGTACCATACCCACTGGGATTGAGACACCCCCCCCCCCCCCCCCCCCCCCCCCCCCCCCCCCTCGTTTCCCACCCCACCCTTCACCTTACCTCAATCTGAAGAGGTGCCTGCCTGCTTTGATAGCTGTGGAGTTATTTGGTCATACTGAACAGCTACATGATAAGAGCACTTTTGTTCTACAGCTTACACTAGGGCTTTCCTCATGAGGTGTTAAAAGTTTGTGAATCCACTGATAAGGAGATCAATTCTTCCTCCTGATTTTTAGCTACAGATCTTGCAAATACCAGATGCACCCCAAATGTTTGATCTTGGGCTATTTTTGCCTTCAGTTCTGAGGCAGTTGTAAGTGCTAAGTATTTTTCCACAGTTTATTAGAAGAGGCTGAGAATGTGGAGACAGCAGGACCCTCTGATAGTAACTCATCTTGAGATGTGGTCCACTCCTTTCTGCTCCTGGGTAAGTCTGCGTGTTATTGTCCATGTTGGTAAGAGAACAGTTTCCATCTGAGAGCCACTATTTTTAGCACTCCTGTTATGATAAACTCACGGTAACCTCAAAAAGAACAAATCAAAGTCAACTTTTTGCCACAGGAAACCAGCTCACACTTAATGTTTTGAAACACACCATGGGAGAATAATAAAAAGATGAGCCCTTTCTGCTCACAGATGGAGAGGACAGCTCTCCAGATAGTGGAAATGCTCAGCAGGAAGCATTCAGTCTGACCACTACTGTGTTAGACTAACTGGAAAAACACTGAGTATGAGTGTATGAGTGTCTAACCTGCATGTATGCCTGCACCATGTGAATGCCTGGTGCTCACAGAGGCCAAAAGAATGTCAGATCCCTTGGAACAAGAATAACAGACAGCTGTGACCTGCCATGTGGGTGCTGGGAATCAAAGCCAGGACCCCTACAAGAGCAGCCAGTGCTATTAACTGCTAAGCCATCTTTCCAACAACTAGAAATGTGTTTTTTTAAAGGATTAGAACATGAGAGAGGGGGCTGGAGAGATGGCTCAGCAGTTATGAGCACTGACTGCTCTTCTGAAGGTCCTGAGTTCAAATCCCAGCAACCACGTGGTGGCTCACAACCATCCGTAATGAGATCTGATGCCCTCTACAGCAAGCGGGGCCAGAGCAAGCAGGGCTGGAGAGAGAAGAAAAAGTGTCTGAAGACAACTACAGTGTACTCACATAAATAAATCTTTTTTTTAAAAACAAACAAACAAACAAACAAACAAAACCGTGAGAGATCACTTATCTTATACACATAAGATAGGCTCTAGCCTTAGCCCCAAGTCTTGAGGTGGGTGGGTAGGAGGAGGGAAGAGCAAAGACAAAAGGAAGCCTTACCAGACAGTAAGGGATGCTGAAGGGATACCAACATGTGAGCAGTTGGCATTCTGAAGTGGAATAAATGAGCAGACAAGTCACTCATACAAGTATAGTCATCTATCTAGCACCCAGTATCTCCAACCAGGCAAGGGGGCATCATAGACAATCACTCTGTCCTCGCTGATCATTTATCTAGCACCCAGTGTCTCCAACCAGGCAAGGGGGCATCATAGACAAACACTCTGTCCTCACTGAGCACAATCAGGTAACATGAAGTCATCACTAAGGCATCACCAGCTCATCTGGGTCACATTCTCAGGCCTGGAAAAACTGAAAACTACTTACACATCTTTCCAGATCAGATGATGGTGTCGTCCAGCCAACAGAACAAGATAACGCACCAATTCAAAGATCCTCTAGTATTATTTAAGTGATCACTTCAAAACAGCAAATTATCTGGGTGTGGTAACAGCATAAGGACCCAGAGTTCAAGACCAACTTTGCTACAGACTGTAGGTCTATTTGTTTCTCTCTGTCTAGTACTGTTCTACCCCAGAGGGGTAGAACAATTCCAGCACTCACAGTGGGAGGCCTCAAAAATCACCTATTAACTCCAGCTTGAGAGGATCCAACATTCTTTCTTCTGGCTTCTGAAGATATCTACACTCAAGTGTGCATACACACACGTACATACACACACACACACACACACACACACACACACACACTGAACACAAACTCAATGAATCACAAACAAAACCAAACTGCACATACATAGTAAACAGCTTAGATATAAAATCCCAAGCTTCATGCTTCTCCCAGACCCTCCGTTTAATCTATTCACCTTTATTTTATGTGCATTAGTGTTTTGCCTGCATGTATGTCTGTGTGAGTGTCAGATCTTTGCGGTTACAGACAGTTGTGAGCTGCCATGTGGTTGCTGGGATTTGAACCCAGTTTCTCTGGAAAAGCAAGCGGTCAATGCTCTTGACTGTTGAGCCCTCTCTCCACCCCCAGGCCCTCGTTCTTCACAGGCCTACTCATCTTCTTCTAAATACCCCATAAACCCTCTTCCTGGGCCTTGCTTTCTTGGTAACATATGACAAACCCCAATGGTCACTAGATGTCTACATCTATGCTCCTGATTTTCTTTTCTTTAATCTTCACTTATTACTACTGTTTGGGGCAAGTGTATGTATGGATGCTAGAGGAAAAACTCTGTAAGATTAGTTGTCTCCTTCCATTATAATGTGGATTCTGAGGACTAAACTCAAGTCACGACAGCTGCTATCCACTGAGTGATTCTGCTGGGCACCCCTTTGTGTGTCGGTATGGATGCAATGCCTGTGGAGGCCAGACAGAATAGGGTGTTGGATCCCCTGGTGCTGGAGTTACAGGCAGTTATAAGCTGCCAGACATGGGTCCTCAGCAGAGAAGAAAGTAGTCTTAACCCTGGAGCCATCTATGAAGTCCCCTGCTTTTATCTTGAATGGTCATACATTTCCAGAGGTGCCACAGTGAGAAATGGAGCATCCAGATGCAGAGAGGACAAGGCCTAGTTTGCTTTCTGCTGGACTACATATAATACTTCTTTTTCCTTTGGTAGTACCAGGGGTTGAACCTAGAGCTTCATGCAAATGAAGTGTTCCACCACCGAGTCCCGGCCTCAGCTCAATGCCTTTTTCTTAAGTTCACAGAAATGTATCTTTTTAATTTCTTGCTCGGTTACAATCATTACTTTTTTGCTTTAATTAATGAACAAAATAGATTTATTTATGTATAAGTGTTTTGCCTGCATACAGTTTGTGCACTACATGTGTGCCTGGCACCTATGAGATCAGAAGAGGGTTGGATAGCCTGGAGCTGGAGCTATGGATAGCTATGAGCTACTATGTGGGTGTTGGGAACTCTACTCCAACCCACTGTAAGAGGAACCAGTGCTCCTAACCACTGAGCTGCCACACCTCCACTGACCTCATTCCACTTCTTAGGGTAGCAGATCAGCTTCAGTGTGTATACTGGCTTTCTGCTAAGCATCCTTGCCATTAACTGTGGTTGGAATCTTAAGTAAAGAAGCCAATCTGCTACTGAGTGGTGGCAACGTTCAACTTTGATTCCGACACGCACGAAGTTCAAGGCTAACCTGGTCTACACCCCTACCTCGAGGGGGCAGGTGGCAACTCAGCTTTTAGGGAGTTTGTTTACTCATCTATGATAGAACAGGAAGAAATAAATTGACCAGTTTCTTAAATCTGAATTTTAAATAACCTAATGAAATGTGAGTTCATTTGTATTTATCTTTGTACATTTTAATACTTCAAACAATTCTGCTGATATATGATTTATCACATCATTTATTTTTTGTGTCTGGTCTGTTTAACTGCGTGTTCGTTTCTTTTTGATGCTGCTTATGGATCTTTGGACCAATTGCACTGGCAAGTCAAGTATTCTAACCACTGGGATGCACCCTACAGTTTTATCCTTCTTGTTTTGATACAAGATATCATTAACTTGTTTAGGCTGACCTTGAAATCAAGTTACAGTTTAGAGACCTTGAATTTGCTATCATCCCACTTCAGCCTCCCAAGAACTGGGGATTACTGTCCAGTGCTACCAGGCTGTGTTTCGTTAAGTATACTTCTCAAAAAAACAATAGGGTTGCTGGAGTGATGGCTCACTCCTAAGTACACTTCCTAAGGCCCTGAGTTCCGTTCAATTCCCAGCAACCACATGGTGTCTCACAACCATCTGTAATGGGATCCGACGCCCTCTTTCGGTGTGTCTGAAGACAGCTACAGTGTACTCATGTAAGCCAAAAACAACAGGCAGGCAGTGGTGGTGCACGCCTTTGATCCTATCACTCAGAAGGCAGAGGAAAGGTGGATCTCTGGTCTACAGAGTGAGTTCCAGTACAGCCAGGGATACACAGAGAAACCCTGTCTTGAAAAACTACAAGCAAAAAAACCAACCAACAATAACAAAACAAAGGGCTGGAGATGTAACTTAGTAGTAAAGAGCGTGCCTAACAAACCTGAGGTCACATATGTTGAATCTTCAGTACCACAGATTAAAAAAAGAAAAGAAAAAAAAAAAACCAGTTCAATACAGATCTTCCAGTTAGTCCTAGAGTCAAACTCCCTTTCCCTAGTTTTTTGGGTTTGTTTGTTTGTTTGTTTGTTTTTTAAACCGTAGGCTGGCTCTCCTTACAGTCACAGCAATCCTCTTACCTCTGCTTTCTCAGTGCTGGGATTATTGGTGAGCCCCACCCCTGACTACTCACAGTTTACAGACTCACAAGGAAGTGGCTGGCAGTACTGCATCATGGAAAAGCAGCAGGCTTTGGTAACCAACAGCTGCCCCCTGAGAGCAAGGCCCTTAGTAAGGTCCTTATAGCACTCAGTAGGTTAAGGCCCTTGGGGATGCACACTACAGGAAAGGTAATTTGAAGAATACAGTCCCACCCTGTTTGACTTTTCTTCTTTGTTCTCTTCCAAAAACTTTCCTTCTCTGCGGTGCTGGGGATTGAATTTGAAGATCTTGGATATGCTACGCAAGTGTTAAATACTTAGGTACTCGACCCTAAGCCCCTTTCAACATTTTTACTGAATGGACTTGTAGGCCTCAGGATCACTCATCTTAGAAAAATGGCAGAATAGACCGGAAATGTGAGGTCGGTTTTTAAAAAATATTTATTTATTTATATGTATAAAAATGTATATGAGTACACTGTCGCTGTCTTCAGACACCCCAGAAGAGGGCACTGGATCCCATTACAGATGGTTGTAAACCACCATGTAGTTGCTGGGAATTGAACTCAGGACCTTTGGAAGAGCAGTCCGTGCTCTTAACCGCTGAGCCATCTCTCCAGGCCATGAGGTCAGTTTTTATTCCAAACACCTGGTCTCAAGAACTGTTAAGTTATCAATTCTAGCACTTGGGAAACAGAGGCAGATGCTCTGTGAGTTCAAGGCCAGCCTGGTCTACATAGTAAGTTCTGGGCAGCCAAGCTACATAGTGAGAGCCTGGCTCAAAAAACAAACAAACAAAACCATACACCATAGGTTGCCACATGATCATGACATTACAGTTAATGTCAGGTATAGTGACATATACTTGGAATGCCAGCACCTGGAAGTTGGTGGTCAGCCTGGGCTATGTAGCTATGGAAAAACAAAAGCAGAAACAGGCAGCTCTTGTTTCTTGCTGCCCCTTCAAGCCCAGGCACCTATATGCTCTTGGTACCCAGTCCCACACAAAGCTTACCCAGATTTCAAAGGGCTGGACCCAAGCTGGCTGTGTTTGCCCAGAATGCACAAGCCCTGGATTCATCCAAAGTAGCCCATAAAAACTAGGCAACAGAGGCACATGCCTATAATTCCACTATTTGAGAAAAATCAGAGATCATCCTCAATTATATAGCGAGTTTGAGGCCAGCTGGGGCTACATTAAGATCCTTATCAAGAAAATAAATATCAATGAACAGCCAGACATGATGGCACATGCCTTTAATCCCAGCACTACAGAGGCAAGGCAGGAAGATCTGAGTTCGAGGCCAGCCTGGTCTACAAACCAAGTTCCAGGACACCCAGAGCTACAAAAAGAGACTGAAAATAGACAGACAGATAAATGAGGTGAATAAATGAAAGAAATGAAAGAACAAACCGAGGACCGTTTAACCCACCTTAGGAGAGTGCTGTAACCTTGAGACAGATGGGAGGCCACCCTGGAAAGTGCCATTCTCAGACATGACATCCTGTTTTCCTATTCTTTTTCTTTGAGACACTGAGGCTAGCCCTGAACTTGTTGCAATTCTCCTGTCTCAGCCTCCCCAGAGCTAGGACTATGTGAGGTAAGAGCTTGCACTGACATTTCCAGTGGTTCAACCTCTGCCATGGGAGCGGCTGGGGATGCTGCGTGACGTCACGCATTCTCCCCTAGATGCAGGGCTGCTCCCCAGTGCATTCTAACAACCAGAACTAGAACCACCCCCAGACTCAAGACAGGCTGGGTCACACTCAGGGGCTGCTTCATAAGCAGTTACTAGAAGGGGCTTCATCATACACACAAACGCTGCAAACTGGTAACTTTGGCTTCCTGTGCCACAGACAGGGCTTGCAGGCAACCCTGGCCCAGAGGAGCAGGTGCTGCTCATAGTACAGCTGGCACTTCTTCCACACAAGGTCCCACAGTCCTTAGGGAAGGCATTTCTCACATGCCTAACACTCATTCCTACTTAACCCACTTAAATATTTCTGTATGAATCGACATTCAAGCTTTTAAAATAGTTCACGCGCTAAATTTCCCTATCTTCTGTCCTTTTCCTGATTTTGAGACAGCATTTCATGTAGCATAGGCTATCCTCAAATGCACGAGGTAGCTGAAAATAAGTCTGATGATCTTCCTGTGACTGAATCCCAAGTGCTAGCTAGGATTAGAGGCGTGTTACCATGCCAACAATTATTTTTTAAATGGTATTTTAAAAATTGAACCTTGATGGGACTGGCATTAAGTGCTCAGCAATTAAAAGCACTTGCTGCTCTTACAAAGGACTCAAGTTTGGTTCTTACACTGACAAGGTGGCTCACAACCATCAGAAGGGGAGATCTAGCAATACTCTTCAGTATTCTGTGAATATTAAACATACATGCCCTGTACTTTTACACAGACAATGCATGTACATATATAGCAGCAAAAATCTTTAAAAAAGGAGTGGAGGGGGATCTCTGTGAGTTCAAGACCTGCTTGGTCTAAACTGCCAATTCCAGATCAAAGTTATATATTGAAACTCTGTCTCAACAACAACAACTATATATATATATATACACACACACATACATACACACACATACATACACACACTCACAAAATAATAATTAAAAAGTAAAAGTAAACAATTAAAACTGTTAGAGACAGAAGCAACAATGAAAGGTCAACCAGTATTTTACTATCAAATCCCTGAAAGATGGCTCATTCAGCGAAGGAGAAGCCAGGCAGGATAAATGGTAAATATGGAAGACTAAGGCAGGAGGATCACCTCAAGTTCAAGTTGGGCTCTTCTGTGAGGCCTCACTGTAAAAGGTAAAAAGCAAACAACTCAAAGACAGGAAAACACTCAAAATTTTTTTCAGGAAAATAAGGGGCCGTGTGAGAAGATGCTGGGGAGCTTACAGTCACCTCAGGCTCAACTGTAAAAAAAAATAAGTCATTCTAACAGATTTAGAAAGTCACCAGAAACCAGACCTTAGTAAGGCTGCATCTCACACTGCGTGGAGGAGACAGAGGAACCTACACAGTTTCAACACTGGGCCACAGCACAAGCCTGGTTGGGGTGGCTCTATCTCTAGGTCTCACCTTGCAGCAGAAAGTAGTCTGGGGCAGTACGCTTCAGGGCAGCCTTGGCTTTCTCTCCACTCCAGTCCACTTCTAGCGCCTCTTTTACAGGGCAGAAAAGCACTTTCTGTGGGAAAAATGCAGAGTGCTTACAAATACTCATGCTGGTTTGAATCAAAGCAGGAATACTTTCCAGGTCACACAAATCCAAACAGTCCAAGTCTTATTCTAAGAAGCCAGTGCCTACTAAAACCTAAGAACACTTCTTTCATACTCTGAACAGGGATGGACATGTACTCCCTATGTAGGAAGATTACACAGCCAACCTTCTAAGACATGTTTCATTTTGTTCTTACGATTTAGACCAGGCTGACCTCAAACTTGCAGAGATCCTCCTGTTTCAGCCTCCCAGACTCAACTGGATGAGGTGGTACATAGGCCTTTAATTCTGGGACCCAGGGACTTGAGACAGGAGAATGGACAGCCAGCTTGAGCTACTACATCCAAAACTCAATCTAAAGAAAACTACAAAATGTATTAAAACAGCATTCTTTAATTATGAAGAAAACCAAAGTTTAAACATTTCCCAGCACAATGGTTTGATGTTGACAGTAAGAAAAAGAGTTAAGGGATGGGACAAAAGGTCCAGGCTACAGGAGCAGAAACAGCATTTGCAAAGGTCCTGTGGCAGGACTATGTATGCATGAAAGTCACCCATCTAAAGCACATTACTTCTTGTCTTGTGCTGGGGTTGGCCATGGCATTACAACTACTGAGCAAATGCTCTACCACTGATCTAGCCCCAAATCAAATTATCTTGAAAAAAGTGCAAAGGGACGTATTAGATCTTAAATTGTAATTTAGTGCAAAAGTATTACCAATCTCCCTCTAAAAAAATTAGGAAACAACAAAAAAGAAAAAACAACACAGAGCCAGAGAGATTGTTCAGCAGGTAAAGATGCTGGCCAAGCTTGACAACCTGAGGCCCAACCCCGGAGCCTATATGATGGAAGAAGAGAACTGATTGCCACGAGATGTATGTACACCCCCTCACACACACACACACTCTCTCTCTCTAAAACATTAAAATAAAAAGAGCATATGTGGCTGAGAAGAGATGGCACAGCAATTAAGAGCACATACTGTTCTTGAAGAGGAACTAAGTTCAATTCCCAGCTCCATGACCAGTTCTTATAGTCCTGTAATTCCCATTTCAAGAGATCTGAGCTTCTGGCCTGCACAGGCACCTGAACATAACTAGGAACATACCCATAATTAAAAGACCCAAACATCACTTACTTTCTCCTGAACAATACAGCCCCATATTACCCACACAGAGATTTTTTGGGAAGGGGATTTCCATGAAAGCATGCAGGAGATGGGTGTCCTGAGTGAAAAGTCTAGCAAATAGAGTAAGAACACTATCTCCATAGAAACAGTAACAGGACACTGGTTCCATCCAGTGGCTAACACAAGCAAATCCTGCAATTCAGGGAGCCAGACAGGCCTATCAGAAGAGAATTAATTAACACATAGAACATTAAGAAACTAGAATAAACATTGTGCTGAGAGGTACTGAACTCACAGGCAACAGATACAAAAATAAACGTAGCTGGTCATTTGTTAGTCATGTTGTATGTAGGCTTATAGTCACAGCACTTGAGACACACTAGCTAGCTGGACTAGCAGAAAAGGTGGGCTCTGGGTTCAAAAAACACACCTGACCTCATTATATAAATTAAACACAGCAATCAAGGACAACAAACAGCCCGATATTAACCTCAGGCGGCGTCTATGTTCAAACATATGTAACTCAAAAGCATGAATGGCATAAATGTGTAGATTCACTCATCCTTAGATGATTAGAAGCTGCTAACTTTTTTTCCCAGACATCTTAGTGAGGCAGCAGTGGTCCATACTACTCTGAGCTTCGCCATGTGGCCCAAGGATGACAAGAAGAAAGATATCAGAAAGTCAGCCAAAAAAGACAAAGACCCAGTAAATAAATCTGCTGGCAAGGCCAAAAAGAAGTGGTCCAAAGGCAAAGTTCGGGACAAGCTGAACAATCTCGTCCTGTTTGACAAAGCTAGGTACGACAAACTCTGTAAGGAAGTTCCCAACTCTAAGCTTCTTACTCCAGCAGTAGTCTCTGAGAGACTGAGGATTCAAAGTTCCGTGGCCAGGGCAGCCCTTCAGGAGCTGCTTAGCAAAGGACTCATCAAGCTGGTTTCAAAGCACAGAGCCCAAGTCATTTACACTAGAAACACAAAGGGTGCTGAAGATGCAAGAACAGGTTCAACCAGCTGTACATTTGGGAAAATAAAACTTTACTGAATCAAAAAAAGAAAAAGAAAAAAAGAAGCTGCTGATAAATGAGCTTGTACTTTTTTTTTTTTTTTTAAAGCATCAGAGGCTCTTAGAGGCTAAGAGCTGGCTCAGTGGTAAACAGCCCAGGCTGCTCTGACATCAGACCTGGGTTTGATTCTCAGAATCCAGAGTAGCTCGCTGCCATCTGTCCCATTGGCATGGCTCGCTGCCATTCCAGTCCCAGGGAATCTGACCCCTCTTCTGGTCTCCCATATAAATTACATGCATGTGGCACACACACTCATGCAGCAGAGCTATATATTGAGAACCTATCTGAAAAGAAAAAAAGTATTCTACCAAATGACAACCATAAACCGAGCAATTGTCACTCAATAGCACAGTTGAAACAAAGCCCGAGATAACTGTTACTGTTACATGCTATTGGATGGAATGTAAATTGGCAAAAATCCTTGAGAGTAACAACAGAATCTGGAAAAGGTGAAGATGCCCTTATCCTAATTTTACCCTACAGAAAAGAACACAATTGCCCAATCTCACATTCGAAAACAGAATGCTTAGCACAGCACAGTCTCTTAACAGGAAAAGTCCACACACCTGAATGTCATCAACAGCACAGATAAACAGTAATGCAGTCAACACAAAGGAAGCCCTGCGGTCCTGTCCAAGAGGACTGATTATGATGGTGTAGTCAGGTATACATGGTGTGCGACTCCCACGCCAGCAGCTACAGATGCTCACTGAGTGCTAGAGTTGTCGTTTTTTATACTGTATTTAATATTAAATAGCCGTATGTGTCTAGTAACTACCACAAAGGACAGGAAAGCTCCACAAAGACACTCAAACAGATGGCCCCACCAACATAATGATTCTCTTACAAAGCAGGTGGCAGCACACATGCAACAGGAAACCAGTTCTGAAGTAGTGAAGAGACATGGGGAGCACACGGACATGAGAAGAAACACATGGGAACAAGAACCAACTGCTGATAACCATTATTCACACTGAGCAGAAAGGCTTAGCCACACCATGTCTGACATGTTTGCTTCTTTAATTTGGTAGTATACATGGTGCTAGCTAAGAGTCTTAGTTTACGCTTAAACTCTTGTGCAGAAAGTTACTTTTTTTTTTTTTTTTGAAAGAGTGACTAAAAACAAACCATTTATTCATTTTACTTCAGGTATATAGATATTATGGACTCCATACCTACCTGCTGGATACCCTGGAACTGGGCTCCTTTGCAAGAGTAACACCAAGGCAGTCGCCACCCCCCCACCTCCCCACCCCCCCCATCTCCAGCCCCCAAAGTCTGAGCTCTTGACATTTACAAACATGATGAAATCAAAGGCAAGTGTGCATGAGTAGGGCCTGCCCTTTCAGGTGTCTTTTTACTTGTATCAGATAGATACAGTGGCAACAGTACACCTTGCACTCAGCATTCTGAAGTACAAAAGACTGAAAAGACAAGGCTTCTTTCTTTGAGCCATAGACTGAGTTTAAACCCAACTGGGCTACCCGTTTTCAGTCATCAACAGAGGAAAGAAGGAAGGGAAGGAATGGAAGTCTGGGAACAGATGAACAGACAAAGACACACACACCCCACACACACACACACCCACACCCCCCCACACACACCCACACACACACACCCCACACACACACCCCATACACACACCACACACACACCACACACACACACTCCATAAGGGCTCATCCTCTGCGTTCATGTCATTGGAACTGAAAATTTCCCCCATAAGGCAAGACATCACTCACCGTCTCAGCTAACTATCTTCCCTGGAAAACCTGACACCAGTATCCTACCAAACACTCTGTAGATACCAGTGCACTTCCTGTCTCTAAACAAGCAGTTCTTAACCTTCCTAATGCTGCAACCCTTCCTCATAGTGTGGGGATCCCCAACCATAAAATTATTCTTTCTTTTTTGTTTTCAAGACAGGGTTTCTCTGAGGAGCCTTGGCTGACTTGGAACTAGCTCTGTAGACCAGGCTGTCATTGAACTCAAGATCCGCCTGCCTCTGCCTCCCCAGTGCTGGGATTAAAGCTGTGCACATGACCATATGTTCTGTCTGGCCATATGTTCATTGCTACTTCTGAACTGTAATTTGGCTACTTTTATGAATCATATTGTAAATATCTATGTTTTCCAATAGCAACCCTGTGAAAAGTCATTCGACACCCAAAAAAGTTGGTTAACAGCAGCTCTAAACGAAGCAATCTTGATCCCTGGGAGGGCCATAACCCTCACTGGTCTGTGAGACAACCCCCACCCCCAGCCCCAGTCTAGACATTTCAGTAAGTCACTTCTGTTTCTGAGCAAGTTTCTTATCTTTGGAATTCTGTAAAGCTAAGTCATTTAGTTCATTTCACAGTTAATTCCCACGATCTAGTTTTAAAATGACAAAGATCACCTTTAGGGTTGTCATTTTCTGCTGCAGGAAATGCCATTACACTGAACTGTATTTCCTGACTATGATTGTGCTAAGCACTGGCCTAGGAATATGGCAATAAACCAAACCTTCCTGCTCTTAAGGACTAAAATCTACTATTTTAAAAACACATTTATTTATTCATTTACTGTGTGTGCATACATACATACACAGAAGTCAGAGGCCAATTTGTAGGAGTTGATTCCCCTCTCCCACCATGTGTGCCCTGAAGTATCAACTTACGCGATGTGGTTGGGTGACAAGTCCCTTCGCCCATCTAACCAGCCCAGGGACTAAAATCTAAAGAGAACATGGGCGTTGTAACTCAGTGGTAATAGAACTGCCTACAATACTTAACAGGCCCCAGACACAGACATGCACAAAGTAAACACACGTAACTTAAAAACCAAAGTACCAAAGAGATGCTAACAAACCCAAGTGCCAGCAGCCTCCAGTGGGGCCTTTCCTACTGCCCTATTTATCACAGGCACATGTGTGTTAAAAAGGCCCAACTTCCTAGATGTGTGAAAACCACAAGCTCTGTTTTTCCTCTTTGTTTTCTGAAGTTTCTAATTTAGGAGCACACTATGTACCTTGAACCCAAAGTGGTTTTACAACATTTGATTGAACCTAGGACAAGTGGGAGGAGAGGGGGACTCTGACAGACACCTTTCACAGGAAACAGGAAGTAGCTGCTTCCCTCACCCCATCTTGCAATCTGGGTAGAGCCCAACTACTAATTCTGTACAATTTAGGAAACCTTAATATCTGGGTGAACTAACTTAACTAGACACTACTTAAAAATCCCAGGGCTGTCGAGCCGGGCAGTGGTGGCACACGCCTTTAATCCCAGCACTCGGGAGGCAGAGGCAGGCGGATTTCTGAGTTCGGGGCCAGCCTGGTCTACGGAGTGAGTTCCAGGACAGCCAGGGCTACACAGAGAAACCCTGTCTCGAAAAACCAAAAAGAAAAAAAAAAAAAATCCCAGGGCTGCTTGGCCTGGTGGCTGGAAGATCTGGGTGAACCTGGTCTACATTCTGAGTTCCAGGTCAGCCAGGACTGACACACTCCAAAAATTATAAATAAGTAAAATAAAATCCCAAAGCCCCCTCTGCCCAAATAGAGAAGTTGTTACTACCAGGTGGCAAAGCCACAGGCCAAACACTGCCACACCCTGTCCTTGCCCTGTGTTCTGGGTAAGACACAAAGCCAAGGTCTGGAATCCAGGGGATTGTCAGAAGGAATGTGCTGCATGCTGTGCACCCTCAAGAGCTCAGGGTTGGAATCCCAGCTGAATAGTCCCATTGTAACAGCTGACTAACAATGTCAGCTGGGGAATATTTTGATATCTTCAATTTCTGCCCTCTGTAAGGAAGACATTGCACAAAGGGCAAAGTGCCGGCAGAGCGCTCAGGAATGGCACACCAAAGCTGCCAAGTACTGGCCTGGGGTCCCCACATTCTCCTCATAGTGACAGGAAAGTGGCTCCCAAATGAAGCTTCCATATCCACCCTAGTGGGCATCATCAGAAGCGATTCCAGGGAAACTTCCAGCTGTGAATGGCTAACAAAGCAAGGCTTTTTCCATTTGAATGCAAAATGTGGGCCTCAACCAGGGAAGGCCTTAAGCCATAAGACCCTTCACACCAGGGCCAAGTGTCACTCTTGTAAGAGGGTGTGATTTATAAACTGACAGAACCGCCCACAAAGCTCCTTTTGTGCTCCTCCATTTGTTAACAATTTCTCTCCCCACCAAACTCCGCAACCAAGCAGAGAAAGCCTGACTGGGACTCAAAAGGAAAGGACTCCAGGTTTGGCCCAAACTCTAATGTTCACTCTGAGTAATTACAGTCCTGTGAATAGACACTAAAATTAGAGCTTAATAGTTCCTCTGCATCAGGCTCACAGATAAAGCTATCCCAACACAAACACAAAAGTAAGTAAGGGACAGAAAAATGCAGAGCTCTGCCTTGCTGGAAAACTCAGTCCCAGTGCTGTGGGCCCTGCACAGAAGCCCTAACCCTCAATGCAACTTTAAATGGACGCTGCAATCAGCTGCTCTCCTTTCTCACAACATTTAAATCTACAAGGCAAAGAGTAAGTATGGGCTTGGTCCCATCACTTCTCAGTTTAACAAAACCAATGCCAGCTACTTCAAATAGTTTTCCCTGGTACAAGATTAAGATTCCCTTGTCTAACACCAGCTAAAGAAACCATTGCTTTCTGATCGATTTCCTACCTGCTTTCTCTAAAATGAGATTAAACACTGTACTAGACCCAAACACATGTCCAAGCCCCCAGATTCTATACCCAATACTGGAAGGGAAAACAAGAAAAAGAAAACCCACACACAACACCAGCAATTACTATGCACATATTAAAGACATTTCTGTCTGTTTTGAGACAAAGTTTTACGTAGCCCAGGCTAACCTGGAACTGGAACAAATAGCTTTGAACCTCTGATCTTCAGTCTCTATTTCCTAAAAGCTGGGATTTTAAGGCATGAGTCACCACGCTGGTTTATGTACCCAGATCCTCCTCTATAATATCGAGCTCCAGCACAACTCTTCACCTTTGTGAGACAGGATCTATTATCGAACCCGGTCCTCACTACACTGACCAAGCATCACCTCCCTGGCACTGGTTTACATACAGGCATGAGCTGCCATGAGGTTTGGGGATGAACTTGTTCATCATGCTTGTACTTTATTAACTGAGCATCTCAAGTCACATTGTGGCTCACAACTGTCTCTAACTCCAGTCTCAGAAAGGTCTAACACCTTCTTCCAGTCTCATAGGTCACTGTCACACGGCATACACACTTATATATAAAGGGTAAAAAGAAAAAGTGAAGAACCACACAGAGAAACCCAATATGGGGGGGGGGGGGTTGGGTGGGTTAAGTTTAAACTGGCTCCTGCAGAGTTAGGACCTTACTGAACTGTATACCAATGGACAGTTAGGACCTTACTGAACTGTTTACCAATGGAAAAAAAAGAAAATGATTGGGAGGGGGAGTGGGTGATAAGAGAGGGAAAGGTAAATACTTCTGCTCCAGTCTGTCACACTGCTTCAGACATTAGAGGTCAAAAGGGATGCCTTCTATGCCAAATCGGTTAAACAAGCTTGTCATCTGACCACCACTGTGCTGCACCAGAACAGTACTCGAATCATTTGAAAAGGCTGCCAGAACAACTCTAAAGGATTTCTAACTTTCTAGAAAAACCTCATTTGGAATATAAACCTATATCTTTGGGAGGGAAGAGCTGGCTGGAATCAGCAGTAGCTGTACCCAATTCAATGCCCGCCCACTCTAGGGCTTCCCCTTCCAGGTTTACCTCATTTGCTGTTCACGAAAGGCCTTAAGGTCCCAGGGATTCTGACCTCAGCTTTCTCACCTTTTTGACCATGGTTGTCTCAGATGAATCAAGCTTTGCTCTTTTGGCATCAGGCCCATCTTCCACTCCTTGGCTGACTTTGGCAACTTTGGTTTTCTCTCTAGAGAGAGACAATTGGAGAAAGACAAGTCACATCACTGTAATGTAAATTTTAGAAAATGTTATCAACTCACAGGATACCTATGTCTAGTGAGCAAAAAAGCTGAGTTCAAGGCCAGCCTGGTCTACAGAGTGAGTTCCTAGACAGCCAAGGCTACACAGAGAAACCCTGCCTCCATAAACAAAACAAATATACAAACAACAACAACAACAAAAAGAGCAAAAGGGCTTTGGAATCAATGAGGCCTGAGCTCAAATCTCCCCTTGGCCACTGGAGAGATCTGATAAATCAGTTAACCATTCTTAGACTAGCTGTCCCTGATGTAATTATGGGAAGAAAAGAGCATAAGCAAGCTCCCATAAGCCAAAGAGACTGCTTTGCAAACATTCTCGAGGAATCAAGAGCTAAAGAGCCAAACCTAATTCCTTCTACTACTGTGGAAATTTGTTACAACTGTTCAATTCATTACACTCCTAGAACCAGACCTTTCTAAAACTTCTGTGTGGCTAGGGGAGGAGATGGTGAGACATGTTTGCCCCTTTCAAAGGTTGTCCCCCCAAAAAAGCTTTTTTTGTTTGTTTTTGTTTTTTTGTTTTTCGAGACAGGGTTTCTCTGTGTAGACAAGGCTGGTTTTCAAGACAGGGTTTCTTCAGGGCAGTGGTGGCGCATGCCTTTAATCCCAGCATTTAGGAGGCAGAGGCAGGCGGATTTCTGAGTTCGAAGCCAGCCTGGTCTACAGAGTGAGTTCCAGGATAGCCAGGGCTACACAGAGAAACCCTGTCTCAAAAAAAAAACAAAAAACAAACAAAAAAAGACAGGGTTTCTCTGTGTAGCCCTGGCTGTCCTGGAACTCAGAGGTCCATCTGCCTCAGCTTCCCAGGTGCTGGGATTAAGGTGTACAACAGCCAAGAAACAAACTTGTGGGCCAGAGAATACCAATGGCTTGCTGGAAAGGCTGAACAATGAGAGCACTGCTTAGGAGGAAGCTGTGCCCAACTTTAACACTCATTGATTGGCAAGGCAGGCTTCAGATGCTGTCTGAGAGATTGAGATGAGAGAGCAAGCAAGAGAACAAAAATATGAATGGTGGCCAAATACCCAGCTCATATAGTCTGTCATCTTTCTCTTGAAAGCTGTAAATAAAAACACTGCAGGTCTTATCATGTGAGAATTATTAAGCTCTACAGCTTCATGCTCAAAACAAGGGATAAGGTCTGTCTGCTCCACAGTAGGCTCTGAACCTTGGAGCATTTCCAAGGCAGGCTGAATGTGTCCAAAGGACTACTCATTTAATTAGCAGGTACTCTCTCTCCACCATCTCTCAACATGCAAGCACAAGCTAAGGAACAAGTGTTTAAAGCCCAAGTACACCTTCCCTGGACAGCATGTGCGCTCCAACCCTAAAGTTCAGGAGTTGGGATACCCACGTGATGCATTTTGTCCACAACATTTCATGCTTTGGGCTTCAGATGACATCACTGCTTTCAAAAGTGGAGTCTACATGTCTCCTAACATTCTGAACCCACAAGCTAGGCAGACATGGCAGCACATGCCTTTGATCCCATGGATCTCTGAGTTGGAAGATAGCCTGGTCTACAGAGTTCCAGGACAGCCAAACAGAGAAACCATACCTTGAAAGAAAACAAACAAACAAAAACAAAAGAACAAAAATGTGAATCCACAAAACTCTGCTTCCTAATTTGTTAATCCCTTGTTTCTGAATGGTCTGAAGTTTTATAGTAAAGTAAGTGATTTGAGGCCGTTCATTTCCCACCACAAACACCACTCGACTGTGGAAACCTCTCTTCCACCTTCTCCTCCCAACTTACTCGACAAATTCATGCTCTCCAAGGTTTGCAAAGGTGTACCCATGGTACCCAAAGACATCTCCTGTGAAGAACTTGATGCTGTTTCTGTGACAGATCTGGTCGACTTTAATGATGACATCTCTGGAGCAGCAAGTCAGGCACACCTGAGGGGAGACAGGAACTGACTGGTAAGAGCTGCAAACTGAGATTCACTGCCCTGCTGTCTATATAAATCTTAAATTAACTGTCTCTCTGGTAGACTGGTAGACCAGTTTCAACAGGAACAACAGGTTCTTTGGGTGCTGTGAGTAAAAGACAAAAGAGAAGTTGCAGGTTTCAGAGTGCAGAAAATATACACGATATGATGACCACTTCTGACACCTAAGAGAAGAATTTAGCTGGACAGTAGAACTACAAGACAATCTGTTCCCTTAGTCCATGACCATATAAGCGACACTTCATAGTTCTCATTAAGACAGAGCTATCAAGGTAGTCTAAACTACAAAATCAAGCAAGTTCTGATGACAAGTAAAACCAGTTTTGTAACTGACCAAAAGGCTATGTTTGAGCATCTACACACACACACACACACACACACACACACACTTTAAAATTTTTTTTTACTATTTGTCCAAGATCTCCTAAGCTTTCCCAGGACACAGGGAGTCCTGTCTTAAGAGGTTGATGTCAGCGAGATGTGGCAGCACAAGCCTTTAATCCCTGCACTGAGAGGCAAGGAAAGGGAAAATAAAATCTCTGCCCATCTCCCCAAAAGTTCCAACCCAGCCTGCTCTACATAGTGAGTTCCAGGACTGCTAGCAATCTGTAGAGAGATCCCACATGAAAAACAAACAAGAAAATCTAATGGACACAGACACAGAATTGAGAACAGATGAGGTTAGATATACCTCATTTGGTGTATCACTGTCAATGGTCAAAGTGATTGTGTGAAAAACCAGCACAGACACATTGAAAGCAGATCTGTTAGTTGTTAGTTATCTCTGTTTAAGACAAAGCCAGGAGGTGGTGGCTCACGCCTTTAATCACAGCGCTTGGGAGGCAAAACATGCAAATCTCCAAGTTCAAAGGCCAGCCTGGTCTATAGATATCAAGTCCTAGGATGGCTAGGGCTACAGAGAAACTGTCTTCAAAAACAAAACAAGGCAAAACAAAACCCAACAAAATAGACAACCTCAGATAGCCCAGACTGGCCTCAAACTCAGTCTTGATCTCTTATTCCTTCCTAATTCCATTCACCAAATGTTGGGATTATAGGCAAGTGCTACCAAGCTTGGCTAGGTATCCTTCCTTCCTTCCTTCCTTCCTTCCTTCCTTCCTCAACACAAAACATAGGCTGTGGCTTGATGTTTCTGTCAAGTAAGTGCAGCTGGCAACAACATTAATCAGCGACTTAAATTTTCAGAATACATGAGCAAAGGTTCTGAAGGAATGAGAATGCTGAAACCCAGACAAACAATAAGCCCAGACACAGCGGCCACAGGCAGCAGGCACCTCACAGACAACCACAGTAGGTCTAATAGACTGGACCTGCTTAGACACATTTATACAATGTGTCAAGCATAAAAAAGAGAACAGTTTATCTTGCCATATACGCAGTCTAGGCTGGCCCCAGCTCAGACAGTCCTCCAGCCTGCCTGTACTAGGGTTAGAGGTATGAATCCACACTGGCTTTCTACTACTACTTTAACTTGCTTGACTCTCCCCACAGGTTTAATACTAAGAAACTCACCGCATCAAACTTCGTGAAGAAGGACTCTGGCTTCTTCTCTATATCCTCAGTGTCCACCTTTACATCCACCATGGGGTTGAGATTCTGGGCTCGTTCCAAAGAGGCCTCTGCCCTATTTCGGCCCACAGACCCAGTCCGAATCAAGAACTGAGCTCCAGGGTCTTCTGGAGATACCTAGGGGGGAAAAATTCTCCTTAATCTTGAGTTTTTCTGAAGTGTAAATCCATCAATGTAAGGACATCCAGGCTACATAAGGATGTTAAAATGCCCACAGCCAATTGTTACTGTCACTACAGAATTCTGTCTGGCTACACTTCAGTCAGGCTAGTTTCTGTTAACTTTACAAAATCTAGAATAACCTAGAAAAGAGGAAACCTCAGTTGAGAAAATGCCTCTATCAGATTGGCCAGTGGGCCAAGTCTGGATTAATGATTGATGTGGAAGGGATCAGCCCATCTGTAGTGGTGCTATCCCAGGGCAGGTGGTCCTGGGAACGAAAGAAAGTAATTGAACAAGCCATGAGAAACCAGCTAGTAAGCAGCACATTTTCAAGGCTTCTGCTTCAGTTTCTGCTTTTGTTCCTCTCAATGGACTTGGGACATGTAAGCCTAACAAACCAACCCTTTCCTCACCAAATTGCTTTTTGTCAAGTGTTTTAGCAAGGCAATAGAAACTCTCAGACAGGACTGTAGAAATGGCTCAGCGGTTAAGAGCACTGGCTGGTCTTCCAGAGGTCCTGAGTTCAATTCCCGGCAACCACATGGTGGCTCACAACCATCTGTAATGGGATCCAATGCCCTCTTCTGGGAGTTTGAAGACAGTGACAGTGTACTCATATAAATTTTTAAAAAAGAAGACTCTCAAAAAAGAAGAAGACAAAAACTGGTACAAACCTAATCACATTGTTTACGTAGTTTTTGGGGAGGATTGTAGAAGTATTTGGGACTTAGGGGCAGAAAAGCCAGAGGGCTCAGAACTTAATGGACTATTTTGTAGGAGTTTCGAAGGTAAGAATGCTGAGAGCAGTGCAGACGATAGAGGCCTGGCTTGTGAAATTTCAAAAGGAAGCAAAGGCACTACCAGGGCCATGTGAGTGATATTCTGAATTAGGAATTTGAAGTTCTGGTAAACTGGAGTTAAGAATCGGCTATGATTAAGATGCAAACAGGCAGCAGGGTGTAGCAATGTGCATCTTTAACCCTGGTGCTGTAAAGACAGAGATGGATCTAGTTCTAGGACATCCAAGGATATAGACAGACCCTGTCTCAAACAGAACAAGAGAACAGCCAGCATCACTGAGGCAAAATCTTATAAGGAAATGTTTGCTCAGAGTCAGCACACAGAAGCTGTGGTCCAGACAGGGCCAAGACCAAACCTTATGATAGCAGACAAAGGAGTCATGGAGAACAGCTGAAGTATTGCAGGGTCAGAGTGCCCGAAGAGAGCCCAAAAGAGGCCTGTGGTGAAGATGAAGCCCAGTTGCCACAGAGATGCCAGTATTTGGAGATGCCAAAGAGAGAAGTAGCTGTGGCATGGAGCTCCTCAAGCTCTTTGGAGTCCAGAAGATGCTGAGCCACAGGCGTCTGACACCAAGGTTTACACTGTTGGACTTTGACTGTATTCAGGTTTTCCCTCTTAAGACTAAGAAAGCACTTATTATTATTATTTTTTTTTTTAACTTTGCAGGAGCTCGCAGTTAGTTGAGAGGCTTGGATATTTTAGAGAAACCTTGAAAGGTATTATGGATGTTTAAAGACACTGAACTGTTAAAGAGGTTGAATTTTTTTAGAAAGACTGTTTAGTATCTTACTGGGGACAAATCAGAAAGGAAAAGTTATAGTTAGTGATGTGTTAGGTTTTTTTTTTGTTTTGTTTTGTTTTTGTTGTTTTTTTGTTTTGTTTTGGTCAACTTAAGCTAGAATTATTTGGGAAGAGGAATTTCAAAATGAGAAAATGCCTTCATCTGCCTGCTTACAGGCAAGTCCGTGGGGCCTTTTCTTGATTAATAATTGATGTGGGAGGTCCCAGTTCACTGTAGGTAGAGGGTGGCATCGCTGGGCAGGTGTCCCTGACTGTCTAAGAAAGAAAGTAAGCTAAGCACAGCAGTAAGCAGTGCTCCCACCACCGCTACTTCAGCCCTTGCCTCTACACTTCTGTCCTATCTGTCCTTGGTCATGGGGTGACTTGAAAGTTGCAAGCTGAAATGAATGTTTTCTTCCTGAGCTGCTTTTGGTCATAGTATTTATCACAGCAATAGAGACCCTAGGCCAGCTGACTATGCTACAGTTAACTTTTTAAAACTGGCCATCGATGGTTAAAGAGCACCCTCTTGTGTTTACAAGGGAAACTCTCTCCACGAAAAGTTTAAAGTTTCCTCTACTTAAATTTGGGTAAATTCTGCTAGCAAAATGAGTGATTACTAGTGCTCAGTAGTAAAGTGCTTCCCTAGCACACACAGAACCTTCCCTGAATTGGAAGAATCCCCTCCCCAGCCCATGGGTATATGGAAACAAGCAGAGTAATTGATTTCTTCATTAAGGGTAGAAGTCAGCGGAGCCTCAGAGACCAGGGCTACCAAGTAGATTCCATCCATATACCTCAAAGTATTTCACGCACAAAACATCTAACTTAGCAAATGAGTTTACCTTAAGTAGGTTTAGGGGAAGTTAAGTCATCTCCCCCATTACCCCCCCCCACACACACATAGGCAACCTACCAACTACCCAAAGGACATATTCTTTCTCAGTATCAAGAAAATGGGCCAAGTCGGGAGTTGGTGGCACATGCCTTAAATTCTAGCACACAGGAGGTAGAGGCAGGTGGATCTCTAAGTTTGAAGCCAGCCTGGTCTACAGAGTGAGTTCCAGGAAAGCCAGAACTACACAAAGAAACCCTGTCTTGAAAAAATATTAATAATAAAAAGGGGTAGCATTTTTTCCAACCAGCCCTCTACCAGTGTTCTGTTTTTAAGTCACCATATCCTGTTGGGATCTCATTCCCTACTGCAAGGCAGACATCTGTGACTAAGGGCAATGGCTAGATTCAAACCCTGGTTCAATCACTGGCTGCATTGCCTAAGTATACAGAAATAGCACAGACACTCCTCACTCCACAGGTCTCACCAACCACACAATATGCTACTACCCTGAGCTCAGATCCTGGTTCTTCTCATCCACTGATAAAGACATTCTAGTCTCCATAAGGCCCTGTGAAGTAACGCTGTGTTTAAGATTCCATCTCAGGGCCCATTCACTTCACTCTGCATAGTTCCAAAACCAACTCTGATGATTTTAGTTTCTATCAAAAGCTAGTGTCATTTCTCAAGTCTCTCTTGGTGTAGAATGTCCCCCAGCCATCCACCTCAGTCTCTTAAAGTCATGTCTTCTTGGATATCAGACCTCATCACTGAGTGCTCTTATCTACCACCTTTTGGAGATAAGCCATCAACAACACATTAATCCCCAAGCCAAAAACCTGTCTTCATGTTCCCGGTCTGCATGTAGCCCCTGAAGTAAGCTGGCTAAGGGCATGGGCCCTGGACTCCTTACCAAGGTCCTTACCAAACCAGGACCTTACTTCCTCTCCCTCGATTAGTTATCTAGCAGATTGTGGCAGGTCCCAGAACTCAAGTAATTCTGAGAACAACAACAACAACAACCAGTTAAGTCATCTTCTATACTTCCTCGTGGCTTTGAGCTCATGCACATATATATGTGCCAGCAGAGTCTCTTGTCTCTCGTACCAGTGCACTTCCTGACATCTCATCACTACAACCGCTCAGACACCTTTTACCTCTCATCTACAGTATGCAGCACACTTGGAAAGTTGTCTCTAACCCTACATCTTGAGTCAACAATTAATGCAGTGATTTCTGATACACTCAAACACACCTGGAAGATCTAGATTAGCAATAATAGAGGTCATCTTGATTGGCTGGGCAGGCTGATTTCTCCCTTTCTTGAAACTGTTTAATGAATCTTCACCTAGAGGCTCTAGCAGACCCTCTTAAAGGATCCCTTACCAAAGCAGTCTTTCAATTTGATAAACGCCTCCTTAACTCAGATCAGAACCCTAGGAAACCTCTCAAGTCTCTGTATCACAATCTGAGTTAAGGAGGCCAGACTGGCTTATGGATAATGCGTTGAGAATGAAAACCAGACTGTAAGCACCCTTTTATTCAGTGGACAGCAGACTTCAGGGTCCCGGGAAGTGCTCTAAGATGTGTGAATATAAACTAAGTAAAATGCTAAGGGGCAGGCATTAAAACCCTCATCTAAATGAAAACAAAGTCTGAAAAGTCCATTGTCCAGCTGTAGAAGTTGGGACTACAGCCAAGCCTACATGATTCCACAGCCTTCCAAACTATTTTACACTCCTGCTTCCAATGTGTTCTTTGGAAAATTGCAGAAGGAAAAGCATAGTGTATTTATGGACTGTTCTATTTATCTGATAGGAGTCGGGCTAGTTAAGCTGAGTAGCTTTTATATTCGTATCACCCACCGCCCATGTTCTCTACAGTGTAGCTGGGGTTGAGGACACTCAAGGAGAAGGCACTGTGGCCCTCTAAGTGAGTAGGGGAAGAAAATCAGCCCATGCCTCCCAACACTTGGCAGCCCTTAGCACTCTTCTGACAGGGCATCAGAGTCACCCCACACATCTGGTATGTGATAGAACCACTGGAGCCCCACAGCCAGATAACTGCTTGGTGGCACATGTACTAATCCTCCTCCAGATGTGCTTCTGCCTATAGAGGGCACTGTAGTCTTAGAAATATTGTCTGTCCTGTTTGCTCACAGATATGTATTTTCTTCGATTTTCTTTCTTTTTAAAATGTTGGCTAGAAGCCAGGCAGTAGTGGCGCACACCTTTAATCCCAGCACTCAGGAGGCAGAGAGGCAAGCGGATTTCTGAGTTCGAGGCCAGCCTGGTCTACAGAGTGAGTTCCAGGACAGCTAGCGCTATACAGAGAAACCCTGTCTCGAAAAACAAAAAAACAAAACAAAACCAAATAAAATGTTGGCTGTATGAGAGTTTTGATTTGTAGCCCAGGATGAATTCAAACTTGCAGCAATCTTCCTACCTCTGCTTTCTGAGTGCTGGGATTACAGGTATGTATCACCACACCATTTTCCTCTTAGGTTTAACTTAATCAATTTTTAGATGGCAATATAGCCCTAGTTGGCAATAATATCTGCCTAACAAACAATGAAACTGGTGGTTTGACCACCAGTGCTTCATAAGTAGTGTGGTGGCTCATGCCTGTATTAAAGGCACTGGGGAAGTAGAGGCAAGATCAGAGAGTTCAAGGTTACCTTCACCTGTTCAGTTAGCTTGATCTAACTGAAATCCTACCTCAATAGCAATAAAAATGCCAGAATCAACGGCATATTCTTTTAATCTCAGCACTATGGAGGCAGAAGCAGACTGATTTCTGTGAGTTTGAGGTCAGCTTGGTCTACATAGAAAGCTCCCAGCCAATCCCTACATAGTCAACCCTGCCAGGCATGGAGGAGCATATGCCTGCCTTTAATCTCAGCACTCAGGAGGTGGAGGCAGATTGGTCTACATAGTAAGTTCCAGGGCAGTCAGGAACTACAGAGAAACTCTGTCACAAAAGAAACTAACAAGCAAAAGTTGTGGCACTGAACAAGTAAAGCCCATGGCTTTCTTCATAATTACAGTACAAAGTTCCAGTTTTTTGAGACAAGGTCTAGTAGGTTTGAGGCTACACTCCATATCCCACGGCAGCCTGAACTACACAGTGAGACCCTGCCTCAAAAGACCAAGAAGCAAGTGAACAAAACCTTGTTAGAAAATTTACACGTCAGTGAGGCTTGAAAATGTATAAACAAACACTTCCACCCTAAAGGAAAGACAGGCCGGAGAAAGCTGCATACGAACCGGGCACTGCTGTAGTAACTCTGTATGATGTGCAGTTTAATACTGGATGCACACCGTTCTCGGTATATGCAGTCTATATTCCTTCTCTCTGATTCAATGTTTTTCAAAGTAATGATGGTGAGTCATCTACAACAAGATTATTGTGACTAATTTTTTTTTATTTATATACCTTTATTTTGTGTGCACTGGTATCTTGCCTGCATGTATGTCTGTCAGATCTTGGAGTTACCGACAGTTGTGAGCTGCCATGTGAGTGTTGGGATTTGAACTCTGCAAGTGCAGTCAGTGCACTTAAATGATGAGTAAGTAATCTCTGCAGCCCCACTGTGAAATTTTTAAAGAGCCCCATTATGTAACAAAAGCTAGGCTTGAATTTATAATCCTGCCTCAATCCCGAGTGTTGGCAGTGTAGGTATGTCATACTGGACTGAGACATCTTCCCTACGTCCCCATTTCCGAACCACTCTAGACCTTCTGAACCAGCAGCTCAGGAGCTGAAGGCTACATATTTGTGTAAGCCTCCTCCACCCAAGCCTCAGTCTCCCACCTACAGTACCACTAAACCTAGATTTGCCCAGCAGCACCCACAGCACTGCCTCTTGAGGGGAGACAGGGCAAGCAGATGGCACATACCTGTTCATGGTCCAGCATGGTGAGCCCTTTTACTCCTGCCAGGATAAGATTCTTGGCAATTTCAGCCCCAAGTCCTTTCATGCCAACAATCAGCACCCGGGAAGCTCGAAGCCTGTAAACACATGTTATGTTAATCTGATGACCCCAAATAGTGGGACTTGTTCAATCACAGGACAATAAAAAAAGAAAACTTGATTTTCACTATATGCACCACAGGAACACCACTGAACCTTCAGATCTAGAAAATTGGTTCCAAACAATTCTGCACAGAAAATTACTTCTTTATTGAACACGTACTGTGCATCCTCTCCACAATGTGCAGAGCAGTAAAGAAAGCAGCTCTTTGCCAGGCAGTGGTGGCACATGCCTTTAATCCCAGCACTCAGGAAGCAGAGGCAGGTGGATTTCTGAGTTTGAGGTCAGCCTGGTCTACAGAGTGAGTCTCCAAAACAGCCAGGGCTACACAGAAAAACCCAGTCTAGAAAAACCAAAATAGAACCCCTGTCTCAGAAAAACAAAAGAAAGCAGCTCTTCAAACTTAAGAGCAGATGATAAGGCCAGGGATACAGCTTGGTCGGTAGAATACTTGCCTTGTATGTCCGAGGTTCTGCATGGATCCCCAGAACCACATAATAAATGAATAAAAAGAGGACAAAGGAAGATGCAATTTTAAACAGACCGGTGGTAATGATGCAAACCTTTCTGAAGGAGTGTATCTGTAATCTGAGAGGCTGGGAAGCTGAGATAAGAGGGATCCCAGGAAGTTTACATCCAGACTGGATTACACAGACCTTGTCTCAACAACAAAAAGAAACCCAGAGAAGGTGCTTTTTCATCAAAATGAAATAATCAATCAACATACAGATAGTTGAAAAGCATTCCAACTATAGAAAACAAGCTCAAGAAGGAATACTTGAAGCTAGGTGGGGTGGTGCACAAAGTGAGTTCCAGGAGAACCTGGGCTGTTACACAAAAAAACATGTTTCAGACTAAAAGAAAAAGGAAAGGAAAGGGGGATGCCTGGCTCGACTATCTTCAGAGACAACAACAACAAAAAACACAAAGAGGCTGCAAAGAAAGGAGGAATGTGAAGTTTGAAAATGAAGGGCACGGCATGGGGACTCTGGGGGGCCAGAGGGTGAGAAGATGATGTCACAGTTAATAGAAGATTGGAGCAGTTATGTGTGCACACTCACTCAGACTGGTATAATAACCAAGAGGTGGTGAAAAGGGCAGTGTGTTTATTATGGTATTGGGGACTGGACTCAGGGGCTCCTGCCAGAGCAGGCAAGTGTTTTACCAATGGAGTATAACCCTAGCTCAGCAAGAGGAACATTAATCTGGAGCACGCAAGCAAAATACATGAAAGCCTAAGAAGGTGTGGGCGCACACCTGTAACCGCAGCACTGGAGAGGTGGCAACAGGAAAGGGGGTAGGTTCAGAGTCACGCTCCACCACATAGGAAGTTTGAGGCCAACCTGAGCACAACAAAAACAACAGGTAGGGGAATTATTTTGATTCCTATAAAGAAAAATCAGACAAAAAAACAAACAAAGCAGCTGGAGAATACCAGGGGCTCTTCTCCAAAATGACTCCAAAGATCGTGATCAGTGAGTGCTTACTTAGAGTTACATTTTTGAGTCTTTAGTAAGCCCAGTGGCTGTCAGGTGCCAGGGTGCATACCGAAAATCCTAAGGAAGAAGGATGGGAAGTCTGAGGCCAGTTATGGTACTATATAATTCTAAAGCTAAAAACAAAATAAAGCCGGACATGGTGGGACACCCTATAATCCCAAGCACTTTGATCAGAAGCTCAAAGTCATTCTTCACTTGAGGTCAGCCTGGGCTAAGAGACCCTTTCTAAAAGATGGAGGGGAAAAAAAACTCAGCAAGGCATGATGATACACACTACACTAGTTCATACGAAAGCCAACTTTATGGCTATGTAGTAGAAATTAATACTCTCAAAAGAAAAAATTTGAAAGCTAATATTTAAGCCAGGTGGTAGCAGCAACACACGTCTTTAATCCCAGCACTTGGGAGGCAAAGACAGGCAGATTTCTGAGTTCGAGGCCAGCCGGGTCTACAGAGGGAGTTCCAGGACAACCAGGGCTACACAGAGAAACCATGTTTCGAAAAACCAAAAAAAAAAAAAAAAAGGCAGATAAATAAAGGAGGATTACTGCAAAATTGGTCTTTGAACTGAGCTCCAAGCTTGTCATGACCACAACCAAAAGCATCATCTGGATTCTGAGGTAATACCTGGCATGTAAGAAACAGAACCCAGGTGACATACTCAACTTCTCTTAAACCCCCACCACCTTCACTATAAAAGCCTAGCTAGTCATACACTTGAATCTGGATTTTTCAGCACCCACTCTCAAAAAGAATTGTTTGAGAGACTTGGTCTCATGCATTCCAGGTGGCCCTAAAAGGCAGAGGACAGCGTTGAACTCTGACCTCCTGCCTCTACCTCCAGTGTGTACCTTCTTGCCTAACATATTTGGTACAAGTATCAAAGCCAGGGCTTCGTGCAGGCAAGGAAGGCAAGCAACTGCGCTACATTCCCAGCTGGTAAAATCATTTACTTGTTCAGGACTTGTCAGTACTACTTTACAGCTTTATCACCTATTATCAGACTACTACTCACCAAGACTTCAAAATCAGAACATTCCACACCCCTTAAACACCCTTCCTCCTCTCTGGACCATTCAAACTCCCCCACTGCAATACCATTTCCTCTGAGCATGAGGAAGTTAATATTCAGTGTCGACTTTATCAGATTTAGAATCTCCATGTGAGCGCACGTGCACTTGTACACACACACACACACACACACACAGAGCTCTGAATATGTTCTATGGCAGTGTCCATATTAAGGTTCAATGAAAGAGGGCAGACCTACCCTGACTGTGGGCAGCACAATCAATGGAGTAGGTTCACATTCGAAAAGGATAGCAGAGCCGGGCAGTGGTGGCGCACACCTTTAATCCCAGCACTCAAGAGGCAGAGGCAGGCAGATTTCTGAGTTCAGGCCAGCCTGGTCTACAGAGTGAGTTCCAGGACAGCCAGGGCTACACAGAGAAACCCTGTCTCGAAAAAAACAAAAAAACAAAAACAAAAAAGGAGAAAAAAGGCAGCAAGCTGGCTCAGGTTCCACAAGCAAAAATGAAGATGCAAGCCTGAGGACATGAGCTCCATTCTCAGAAGCTACAGAAAGTTAATGAGAACCAAGTTGTCCCGACCTCCATACATACCTGCTCAGATATATACCACCTATCATAGACATTCAATAATAAATAAAATTCCCAGCACTCAGGAGGCAGCAGCAGGTGGATCTGTGAGTTCAAGACCAGCCTGGTCTACATAACTACTTCCTAGACCTTGTCTCAAAACAAACAAAATAATAAAAAAGCTTAAAAGGACAGCAGGGAACAGAGCACCAACCAACTGACTAGATGCGATTCCAGTTTTTCTCACATCCTTGCCACAGTGGCTATACAGATTGTACCCTCAAAATAAACCACAGCAACAAGAAAATAATACACAGGCCTTCTTCTGTAACTTCTTTATTACATTATTTATTTTGTGTGGATGTATGCATGCACATGAGGTCAGAGGGAACTCAGGAATCCATTCTGTTTTTCCACTTTTTAGGTCCCCAAGACTGAAATCTTCTTGTCAGGCTTTGCAGCAAACACCTTTACCACGGAGCAAGTTTGCCAACCTCAGGGGCCTTTCCTACCATGGCATACTCAAGGGAGAATGACCTCTCCAGGACTTTCCTTGCAGCAGCAATATTTAAAGTCTCTAATGGTACTAGTGGCGCACGCTTGTCATCCCAGCTGCTCAGGAGGCTGAGACAGGAGAATCAAAAGTACAGTGTAAAGCTAGCTGGAAGAAGTGCCTCATACCTGTAAATCCAGTGGGCCAAAGGAAGTTCCAGACCAGCTGTTACAGAGTGAGACCCTGTCTCAGCACACATACATAAACAACTGGAAACACTAAAAAGAGGGCTGTTCTTTGAACAAATTTACAAAAAAGGGAGAAAAGGCTTCTGACCAGTCAGGTTACTGCATGGCTTCTGCAGTCCCCCCCCTCCCAGCCACTACAACACAGCTCTGCAGAATGAGGGTTCTGGAACTATCCTTCCTTATGTAGCGGCAATCAAAACTGAGCATCATGTTTCACTCTTAACCACACATGCCAGGGCCCCAGAGACCATAGCTTACGTATGGCTCAATTATATGAAAAAGGCTTAAAACACTACTTGGCACACAGTCAGCACTTAATGAAGTAGCTATTATTTATGTTCTCTGAAGCAGCAATTCCCCTTCTAGGATTCAATCCTACAGAAGGACATGAACATAAAAATTATACAGAAGCTTGCACAGTGGCAATATTGTAGTCAATAAGGTTTGTCTAAGGCAATATTATTTGAGTTGAAAAAAATATGCACAACAAACACATTCTTCCACTTGCCCAGCCTATACTTTAGCCATGTGATCATCACTGGTCAGTCACCTATAAAATTCAACAGCACCCAAGCATACCATGAGTACACACGCAAGCATATATAGTTCCAGCTATGTTGGAAGCTGAGGCAGAAAGACCATCACTTGAACCCAGGAAGAACGAAGCAAGACCTTGTTTCTTTAAAAATATTTATTTTGTTGCATTTGCTTGCACACATCTTTGTGTACCACATGTGTGCAGGAGCCACAGGTGGCTAGATCCCCTGGAAGTGGAGTTGCAGGAAGTTATAAGCTGCCATGTGGGTTCCAGGAACTGAATGCCAATCTCCCGAGAGAGAAGTTAAAAAAAAAAAGCATTCTGAACAGAGCCTATTTTATAACTGTTGGATAAGCCGGGCAGTGGTGGTGCACACCTTTAATCCCAGCACTCAGGAGGCAGAGGCAGGCAGATTTCTGAGTTTGAGGTCAGCCAGTGCTACACAGAGAAACCTGGTCTTGAAAAACCAAAGGGGGAAAAAAGAAAAAAAAAAAGATTTACAAGTACACGTTAGCTGTCTTCAGATACAAAGAAGAGGGCATTGGATCCCACTGTAGATGTGAGCCACCATGTGGTTGCTGGGAATTGAACTCAGGACCTCTGGAAGAGTTGTCAGTGCTCTTAACCACTGAGCCATATCGACAGCCCCAGTAAGTGCTCTTAACTGAGTCATCTCAACAGCCCAAGTCTGTTTCTTAAAAGTACAAAAACCAAAGAAGCCATGCTATATCTCAGTTGATGATAAAGTACTTGCCTAGCAAGCACAAAATACTGAGTTCCACCCCCAACACAGCATAAATGGTATATGGCACACAGCTGTAATCCAAGCACTCCAGAGACAGAGAGGCAAGAGACGGGAGAACCAGAAGTTCGTGATCGGGCTGAATATAAAGCCAACCTGGGTAACGGGAGACCCTGTTGAAATGCATTTGGCTCCGATGCTTCCATCTTGTCCCTTACAATCTACTGTCCCCATTTCAAAGACCTGTTTTGAGGCAGGCAGTGGTGGCACACACCTTTAGTCCCATCACTCGGGAGGTAGAGGCAGGAGGATTTGCCTGGTCTACAGATCTAGTCCCAAGATAGCCAAGGCTATACAGAGAAACCTTGTCTCTGTTGGGGGAAAACATGTTTTGTTTAACCTACTGGGTACAACTCAGGGCTTCATATGCTAAGCCCTTGCTCTAGCCACTGACCAGCCCAGACAAAGCTTGTACAATTTGTAACCTACATTTCATCACATGTTCAAATCTTTGAATGGACTCTCTGCAAGCTTAGTGGAAAAATCAGTCCTATGGATCCGCTTATTTTTCATTCTATACGCTTTCACCTGCTAACCTGCTAAAGCCAAACCGGCTTCTCTTCTTGGGAAGTAAGGCTGCTCCCAACAAAGGTCCTGGGTATTAAAGGATCCTATTTGACCTCTCCAAGTTTAAACAAGTGACACATCCATTAGTTATCAGACTTTCTCTAGGAAAGTAGCACTATAAGCTAAGCAAGCACTCAACCAACTGAGCTATACACACCAATGAGCATAACACCATGCTTAAGTGACATGCTGGAAAACAAGGCACAGGTCAAATTTCAGCCAAGAAATGCTAACTATGCTACATTATTATTAAAACCCTCAAAAAGAAAAGGCTTGGGCCTGGAGAAATGGCTCAGCAGTTAAGAGCACTGAATGCTCTTCCAGAGGACATGAGTTCAAATCCCAGCAACCACATGGTGGCTCACAACCATCTGTAATGAGATCTGATGCCCTCTTCTGGTGTATCTGAAGACAGCTACAAGTGTACTTATATATAATAAATAAATAAATCTTTAAAAAAATAAAAAAGAAAGAAAAGGCTTAAAACAGGAATTTCTTGTTTTGTTTTTGATAGTCTCATGTAGCCCAGGCTAGCCTTGAACTCTTGGTCCTCCGGAAGCCACCATGGAAGCACTGAGATTATAAATATCACTACACCTATAATGCCAGCTCTTCTATCACTGGGCAAGAGGATTGCTCCAAGTTTGATGTCAGCTTAGGCTATATGAAACCCTGTCTCAAAGGAAAAATAAAGCATTTGCTGAGATAGACTGGGAAGCTGGAGAAACTGCAACCCAAGTAAAACATACATGCCCAGCTAGCATGGGACCCACCTCTAGCCCCAAACTACAGCTGTCCATAAATCCTCATAGGGATGGATGTCAGCGGTTCAATACTCTTAATATCTTCCTTTCTGCTGTTGCTCGATATCCAGACTTGTCTAATCATAGAGAATTTATTGATGTCTGCTGGGCATAGGAGTTGTTCATATGCTATCTCATTTACATCACAATATCATATTCCCTCTTTCTTCAGAGACTGTGTATGTGTGCACATCTGAGTGTATGTATGTATGCATGTGCAGCACATGAGTGCAGTGCCCACAGAGGCCAGAATAGGATTTCAGATTCCCTGCAACCAGAGTTACAGGTGATTGTGAACCGTCACATGGATGAGGGGGATCGAAATCTGAGCCTACTTCCAACAGCTGCTCTCCTGCTCCCACCCTACCCCCCCCCCCTTTTTTAAAGTAAGGGACTATGTAGGACCATGTAGCCTCAAGTTCACGGGGAATAAAGGAGTATGCCACCATGCCACCAAGGCCTTGAACTTCTGATCTTCCTACACTACTTACCTTTTGAGGGCTAAGATTACAGACATGTACCAACACATCTTGCTTATATGGTGCCTCCCTCTCTCAGCCTCCTGAATACTGGGATTACAAGTGAGAGCCACCTCACTAATGTACAGTTTTCTAGTTTGATCGGGGTGTTTATGTAGACCTAACCTGCCTCTGATAGGAACAAGGCTTGGCAGTATTTTTGTTCTTTGAGATAAGGTGTCCCAGTATATCTCACAATGGCATCAAACTCCCTCTGTACTGAAGATTAGCTTTGGGACCCACTCCCCCATCCTCAGCCTCTTACTGTTGCAATTTCAGGTGTTCGCCACTACCCTAAAGCCTTATTACTATGAAACTTTATTATTTATGAAAATTGTCCTTAGTTCCCATCAGAACATAAGCTTCAAGTTAGGAAGGAGCCTATTTTGTTCAATAAAAAAATGCTCAGGGAGCCCAAGCAAGATGCCTTACCAAGTAAAGTGCTTGTCTCCAATGCCTAGGAGACACCTGGCAACCTGAGTTTAAACCTCAGAATCTACATAAAGGTGAAAGAAGAGAACTGACTGCACAGAGTTGTCCTTTGGCATCCACATCAACACCATGGAAATCGTACACAGAAATCAATACACAAAATTCTAAAACCTCTCTCTCCAAGAATGCTTAAGGAACCAATGTGTGAGTGTACACACATGTATCCCAGCACTTGAGAGGCTAAGTAAGAAGATTTCTGCAAGTTCAAAGCCAGCCTAAGATAAAAAACAATTAACTTAGGAGTTTGTTTTGATTTGAGACAGGTAGTAGCTTTGGCTGTCCTGGAACTACATAGATCAGGCTAACCTCGAACTCAGATTCTCCTGCCTCTACCTCCAGAGTACTGGAATTAAAAATATGAGCAACCATGCCCCCGCAAAATATAACTTGAAAATATAAAGGAAGCCAGGTGTGGTGGCGCATGCCTTTTTAATCCCAATACTCATTCGGGATGCAGAAGCAGGCGGATCTCTGAGTTTGAAGCCATCAAGGTCTACAGAGAAAGTCCCAGGACAACCACAGAGAAACCTGGTCTCGGGGAAAGGGAAAAAACAAACAAACAAAAAACCTCAGCATCTGTAGCTGTGTGCTCAATAAATTCGGCCACTCTGCGCCTCTCCAGGAGTCACTTTGTCAGGACTTTCTCTCAAGCACTCCTCAAGAGAAGCCTGTGGGGTTTGCAAAGTCCCCAGGGCATCCAACACAGGTTCCCATTGACTAGAAATTAATGAGCTTAGTCCGCCCTCACAATTTGCACTCATGCCCACCCCTCTTACACCCTAAAAGATTCACCTAAATCCCACCATCACCAGGTAGAGACACCGAAGAAGCCTCGAGTTCGAATCCTCTTTTCCCCGCCTCCTCCGAGGACACTCGCACTACTACACAGAGGACATCTCCACCTCCCATACTTTGTAAAAAACACCCTCCATTCGTCCATTCTGAGGCACTAGGAAACCCAAGTGCATCAATCCCGACTCCGCTCTACAACAGGGCCGCACCCGCTCACTCAGCACCTACACACCGGCCCAACACCACACACTCCGCCCGCGGCGCCCCTCACCGCTTCTGGGCCTCCAGTCCCCACAGGCGAATCTGTCGGTCATACTGCGCCGCCTCCTCCTCGCTGATGCCGCCGCCGGCGCTGGCCTCCTCCTTTTCAACCATGGCGCCGACTTTCAGCTCACCAGCTGCAGCTCTCTCTAACCGACAGCAGAGAGCTTGTGCCCCCCCCCCCGGACGCACTTGCGCCTGCGCAGAAGGCCGAGCATGCGCAGTGCCGCCTCCGTGCTTTGCGGGAGACCACGTGGACGCCCAAGACTCCAAGGCCCGTGAGCTGCCCCGATCACGTGACAGAGACGCCACTCAATCCCGGGGAGGAAAGAAAAAAAAAAGAAAAAGAAAAAAAAGTGGCGGGTGTTTTGATTCCTCGAGGATGTCCAAGCGGTCATTTATGAAGCTGGCCTGATGTTTATCGAGTTGTCCCGGGGACCCCCGAGTCGATGGTGTGGTGAAATAAAGATACTACTTTAAAATAACGACCTGTACACATGGAGCTCACTTTTTTTTCTTATTGAAGAAAAAAAAAAACAAACGAAAACTAGACATTCCTTCTGGAAGGAATTGGAGGTGCTTAGGAAGGAAGGACTCCCTTCCTCCCTCTCTTCTCCTGACACACTCCCAAATCCTTATGTAAGATGCAATACTCAAATTGGTCATGGTGGGCCATGCCTGTGATCACAGCTTTTGGACAAAAAAAAGTGAAAGGAGTCAAAAGTTCAAGGCCAGCCTGGGTTGCATGAGAATCTGTTAACGAACAGAAGCAAACCTAGAGTTATGGGCTCATGACTGGTGTTAGCTTTCTGCCTAAACTCCACCCCACAACAGCCAGGTATGCTCCCCCCACAGTTGCCTGGCAACAGTCAGGTAGGGACCCACTATAAGAGGGGCTGCTTGCCCCTCCTCTCTCTTGCTCTCTTGCCTCTTGCCCTCTTAGGCTCTTCCCTCCCCCCCCCCTTCTCCATTCCATTCCCCCTCTCTCCACTTGTTTATGGCCGGCCTCTACCACCCTCTTAACTCTCCTCCCCATGCCCTGAATAAACTCTATTGTATACTAGACTGTCATGTGGCTGGTTTCTCAGGGGGAAGGGATGCCTCGGCATGGGCCCGCTGGGGGACCCTCTACCCCCATACCTGACTACACACCCATAGAACATATTCTCTCTCTCTTTATCTTTTTTTAAACACATTATATGGTACTGAAACGAGGCTGAAGTAGGAAAATTACTATGAATGAGATCCTGTCTCAAAACCAATAAGGACTGAAGAGATGGCTCAGTAAAGTGCTTGCCCAGACCTGAGTTTGATCTCTGGATCCCTGTTTTAAAAAAGCTTTGTAATGCAGATTTGTAATCCCTGCACTTGGGAGGTAAAGACTGAGAGAAGAATTTTGGACCTTGCTCAAGACCCAGACTTATCTAACCCATTAACAAGCCCATATCCCAATGAAGATATCCTGATCAAAAACCAAGGTTGGTGTTGGGCCGTGATGACTGCCCAGGCCTTTAATCCCAGCACTCTGGAGGAAGAGGCAGGCAGATCTCTGTGAGTTTGAGTCCAGCCTGATCTACAGAGCAAGTTCTAGAACAGCCAGGGCTACATAGAGAAACCCTATCTGGAAAACAAAACAAAACAAACAAACAACAACAACCACAAAAAACAAACAAAAACGAACAAATGAACCAAAAAAAAAAGAAAAGAAAAACAGGCAGAATGCTAGCCAGATGGTCTCTCCGCTAGGTAAAACACTTCCTGTACACACATGGTAACAAGTTTTATTCCTAGAACTCACATAAAACTGGAAGAACAGAATTGACTCAACACTTGTCTTTTAGCCTCCTCAGTGTGTGCAAGCAAGTGCACTCGTGTTCTCATGCATGTGCGAACACACACACACACACAACTTAATTTTTTTTTAAATTTTATATGTATAGGTATTTTGTCTGTGCAATGGGTATGTACACAAGATGAGAAGAGAGTGCTGAATTCCCCCGGAACTGGAGTAACAGGCAGTTAGAAACCCCCATGTAGGTGCTAGGAATTGAGCCCAGATCCTTTAGAAGAACAATGAGTGCTCTTCATCATTGAGCTAACTCTCCAGGCTCCCCCACCTCCACATTAATAATGAGTAACCTAAAAAAAAAAAAACTATAAAATAGATAGCACCTGAGCAAGAGCACCCACAGTGGATCTTTCACCTCCACACATGCATGTGACACCATCACACACACAACAAAAACAGAATGGATTTTGTTTGTTTGATTTAGACTTATTTATTATATATACAGCATTCTGCCTTCATGTGTGCCTGCAGGCCAGAAGAGGGCACCAGACCTCACTAGAGTGGTTATGAGCCACCACATGTGGTTGCTGGGAATTGAACTCAGGACCTCTAGAGCAGACAGTGCCCTTAATCTCTGAGCCATCTCTCCAGCCCCCAAAGCAGGATGTTTAGGCTCACTCTTGCTAATGCAGGCACAATGCCATTTTGAGTTTCACTACATAGCAAGACTGTATCTCAAAATGCCCTTCAAACAAAACAGAAATAAAATATGTGCTAGGCATGGTAACACACACCTTTAATCCCAGGAAGAGGGAGGCAGATTAATGGGAGTTGGAGGCCAGCCTGGTCTACAGGACGAGCTCCAGGACAATCAAGACTTCACAGAGAAATCCTGTCTTGAAAAATCAAAATAAAATACAAAATAAAAAGTAAAGTCCAGCAGGGCAGTGGTGGCGCATGCCTTTAATTCCAGCAATTGGGATGCAGAGGCAGGAGGATTTCCGAGTTCGAGGCCAGCCTGGTCTGCAGAGTGAGTTCCAGGACAGCCAGAGCTACACAGAGAAACCCTGTCTCAAAAAACTAAATAAATAAATATAAAGTCCAGGCTTAACAAGTTACTGGTCTGGTGCTGTTGAGACAGCTCAGAGGTTAAGAGCACTGACTTGCTCTTCCAAATTTCCTGAATTTGATTCCTAGCAACCACACGGTGGCCTATAAACATCTATCATGAGATCTGGTGCCCTCTTCTGTCCTGCAAGCATATAAACAGGCAGAGCACTATATAATAAATAAATAAATCTTTTTAAAAAATTACTGAATTGTCATAGGTTCCAGATAGTTTTTATCTAGTCCCCAGAGACAATCATGTTGCTCATTAATGGGCATGATAGAGCTTGCAACCAATCCCATCACTCAGAGAGCAAAGATAAGAGGATCAAGAGTTCAAAGCCAGCCTGGACCACATAGCAGGACTCTATCTCAAAAAAAAAAAAAGTAAAGCTCAGTATGTTTACACATGCCTTTAATACCAGCACTTGGAAGGCAGAGGCAGATGCATCCGTGAGTTAAGGCTAGCCTGGTCTACATAGCAGCTCCAGACCAGCCAATGGCATTGCAGATATGAGGATTTTAACTTGGTTCTTCAGAACCCATATAAAGCCAGATTTGGTAGTCAGTCTGTCTTCAATCCAGGCACTCACACCTTGAGATAGGAAGCAAAGACAGACTCCCCTAGCCTGGTATATGCTGCAATGAATAAAGGGATGTGGTCTTATTCAAGGTGGGAGATGAAGACTGATACCAGAGGTTATTCTCTGACCTCCACATGTAGGATGGGACACCGATGAGCTCACATACATCACACACAGTATTGTAAATGCTAACACTTCCCTAATCAATGCTTGTGAAAGCAACCCTAATTAAATGCATTGGGCCAAACACACACACACACACACACACACACACGCATGCATGCAATCATACACATGCACGCACAAATAAAATAAAACCAGAAACCTTGGAAGTCAGCTGTTGTTGTTAGAAGAGCAATTGATGGGAGGGAGAAAAGAGGGTAATGGGGGCTGGCCAATGCGATGGGGTCACACTATGTACATGTACGGAACTGTCAAAAGTAAATTAAAAATACTTAGCCGGGTGGTGGTGGTGCGTGCCTCAGGAAGTAGAGGCATGAGGATCTCGGAGTTCGAGGCCAGCTTGGTCTACAGAGCGAGTTCCTGAACAGCCAGGGCTACACAGAGAAACCCTGTCAAGAAAAGCCAAGACCAGCAGGGCAGTGGTGGCGCACACCTTTAATCCCAGCACTTGGGAGGCAGAGGCAGGTGGATTTCCGAGTTCGAGGCCAGCCTGGTCTGCAGAGTGAGTTCCAGGACAGCCAGGGCTACACAGAGAAACCCTGTCTCGAAAAACCAAAAAAAGAAAAAAAAAGAAAGAAAGAAAGAAAAGAAAAGAAACTGGCCATACTGGGACACACCTACAATCCCAACACTTTGTAAATTCAACAAAGTAGAGATAGGGGAATCAGAAGAAGTTCAAGGACATCCTCAGTCCAGCTAGTGAGATGGCTCAGTGGAACAAGGCATGTGCCACTAGCTTGATGGCTTGACTTTAACCAACATGACCCACATAGAGGAAAGAAAACCCTGCTCCCGAAATGGACTCTCTTTTTTTAAATTAATTAATTATTTATTTTATATGAGTACACTATAGCTGTATTCAGACATACACCAGAATATCAGATCCCTTTACAGATGGTTTGTGAGCCACCGTGTGGTTGCTGGGAATTGAACTCAGGACCTCTGGAAGAACAGTCAGTGCTCTTAACCGCTGAGCCATCTCTCCAGCCCCCCAAAATGGGTTCTCTAAGCTGTGGTAATATGCATGTGTGCAGGTGCACACAACTAAAAAAATAAAAACAAAGGTAACAAAAACAAAAGAAATAGAGCTGATGTGATGGTTAACTTCGTCTATTTTAACAAGATGAGAATATCACCTAGGAGAAAAACCTCTGGCATATTGGTGACAGTTTCCAACTTAGGTTAATTTGAGAGAAAGGCCCACTCTCATTGAGAGCAGCATCACTCCACCATCATCTGTGTTTTCTGGCTGCAGATGCCATGTGACCAGCAACCACCACAATGGAAGGTCCCCTCAAACTACAAGTCAGAACAGACCCTTCCGTCCAAAACCTGCTTGTATTAGGTAATGAATGAGTACAGCTATCATGGAAGCGACAGTATGCTGTGTTTAGTTCCCTTTGCACATACTCGGAGGGGATCATTTGTTACTTTGTTTTAAGAAACTGTTAATTAGAACAGTTGCCAAATTAAGGCTCTGTAGGAAGGGGAAGAGCAGCTATTCAATAGCTTAGGTGCCTGGGTTTAAAGATTGTGAAATTACATCCACCCAGGTGACTGCTTACCACTCATGACATCAGCAGTGAGAATTCTCATTCCTACCTGTGTGTAGGCATCACCTTGGGAGCTTGCTAAACCTCTCTCAGAGACTCCAACTAATTAGTCTGGGGTGGAACTGAGATACTGGGAATTTTACAAAACCTTCTCCTGGTGGTTCTGAAAGGCAATGCCTGCAGTAAGAACAGAGAAGCATCCAACAAAAAGCATTTTCTATTGCTTCATTCCAATACTGATTCTTTTCTTTGTGTTAAGACAACATAAGAGGGCTAGAGAGAGGGCTCAGAGGTTGCAGAGGGCTCACAGCCGTCTGTGATGGGATCCGATGCCCTCTTCTGGTGGGTCTGAAGAGAGCGACAGTGTACTCACATACATTAAATAAATAAATCCTTAAACAAACAAACAAGACAACATAACACAGAGGGTGGGAGGTGGTGGTGCACATCTATGATCCCTGCCCTCGGGAGACAGAGGCAGGTGCCTCTCTGAGTTTGTGGCCAGTCTTCTCTACAAAATGAGTTCCAGGAGAGCCAGAGCTACACCAAGAAACCTTGTCTTGAAACAAACAAACAAACAAACAAACTACTACTACTAATAGTTTAAAGATTAATTTTTTAATGTGTATTGATATTTTGCCTGCATGTATGCACATGTGAGGGTGTAAGATCCTCTAGAACAGGAGTCACAGGCAGCTGAGAGCCGCCAGGTGGGTACTGGGAATTGAACCTGGATCTTCTGGAAAATCAACCAGTAATCTTAACTGCTGAGCCCTTTTCAAATTATATATATATTTAAATAAAAATCTTTTTAAAACAGCAAATGATGCTAGGATTCATGGCACACACCTTTAAGCCCAACACTTAAAGGCATATGCAGGAGAAACTGTGAGTTCGAGACCAGCTTGGTCTTCATAGAGAGTTCTGGCACAGCCAGGGTTACGTAGAGATCCTGTCTATAAATAAGTATATAAACAAACATACAAACAAATAGCCAGGTAGTGGTGGTGCACGCCTTTAATCTCAGCACTTGGGAGGCAGAGGCAGGAGGATTTCTGAGTTTGAGGCCAGCCTGGGCTACAAAAAGAGTTCCAGGACAGCCAGGGCTACACAGAGAAATTGTCTCAGGAAAACAAAAAAAAGAATGCCCCCTATAGGCTCAGATATTTGAATGCTTGGTCCCCATTTGGTGGAGAAAGTGTAGACTTGCCGAAGCAAGCATGTTACTAGGGGCCCTGGCATGGGCCCTTTCCAGTTCACTCTCTCTGCTTCATGTCTATGGTTCAAGATATGAATCTCCTGGGCTAGAGAGATGGCTCAGTGGTTAAAAGTACCGACTGTTCTTCCAAAAGTCATGAGTTCAAATCCCAGCAACCACATGATGGCTTGCAACCATCTGTAATGAGATCTGATGCCTTCTTCTGGGGTGTCTGAAGACAGCTACAGTGTACTCATCATATAAATAATAAATATTTTTTTAGAAAAACCAAAAAGATGATTCCTCATCCTTCTGCTGTCACGCCTTCATTGCACAAGGGTGGATTCTAACGCTCTGCAATCATAAACACAAATAAATGCTTCTACTAGTTACCTTGATAATGGTGTTTGATAACATATAGAAGAGTAACAATAGCAATAGAACAATAGAAGAGTAAATAATATGGCACTAGAGAGATGATTCAGTGGCTGAGAGCACATGTTCTTGCAAAGGACCTGGGTTTTGTTCTCAGCAGCCACATGACAGCTCACAGCTGTCAGAGTTCCAGTCCTAGGGAAGCCAGTGCTCTCTTCTGAAGTCCTTGGGCACCAGGCACACACACATGGTAATACACATACATGTGAGGAAAAACACCCAGATGCATAAAAATAAAGTTAGTAAATCTTAAAAAGGGGAAAAAACAAACAAACAAGCAAACAAAACATAAGCAATGCAATAACACTCAAGGGCTACAGAGAGGGCTCGGGGATTCAGAGAACACCTTGCTCTTGCTGAGTTTCATTCCCAGCACCCATATTGGACAGCTCATAATTTCCTGTAACTCCAGCTCCAAGGGATACTATGCCTTCTTCTGGATTCCATGGACACACACTGGCACACAAACAGAGATAGAAACAGAGAGATAGAGAGTTGGAGGTAGAGACAGACATATGCTAGGGGATGCTTTCACGCACTATGTATTCATATGTTAATTATTGTGCCCAGATATCTGGTTACAGCCTGGACTATGGAATGGTCAAGCATCTCCAGTGTCAATGTTGTGTAAAAACTGTTTTCCATCACTTCTGATTGGTTAATTAAGACCAGACTAGCCAATTAGTTGGGCAGGAAAGACTAGGGTCGGGATTCTGATCCTAGTCAGGGGGGTCATAGCTGAGAGAGAAAGTGTGGGGAAATCATGTGGAGGGACCAGGAGGAGTCTTGATGAGGACACACATGGATCAGAGCAAGCCAGGGCAAGACTCAGATGAAAAGTAAAAGACCACATGGCTGGGAAAGAAACATCCTTAGAGGGTTAGAATAACTCAAAACCTGTGCAGCATAGTGCTGGGAGCTTATTAATAAAAATACCATGTCTCTATGTCATTTATTTAGGCACTAAACCAGGCTAGAGCTTGCCTGTGAATAGAAATGCACTGCAGTTATTTGGGAGCAAAGGGGCCAAAGACCCACCCCCACCCCATACTTTTACAGATATACTGTAAATGTTACCACTTTCTTATCCAACTAAAGACTCCTGATGTGGTCAGTGGGAATGAAAACCAGGTCCAGGTTCTTGATTTACAGTCAGACTTTTTATATCCTTATCAGAAACAGGAAGTCTAGGCTTATATTTTTCAAAAGCTACTTTAATAAGGGTTCTTAAATGCTTCAACCTCTCTTATAGCTCACAGACCAAAGGTAGGGCAGGAAAATGTCTTGTAGGACAAGCATGTAGTGAACCTGTTAAGAAATAGTTCCTTGGGGTAATCCCAATCTATGTTGTCAGTAGTCCAGTCCATTCAAATCAGCAGCAGCAGCAGCAGCAGCAGCTCAATCCAGAAGAAACAAGCAAGAGTCTACTGAAGCTGTAAGAAGCATCCGGAACATCTCCAGAAGTTCTTTGCTGCAGTTCTCCCTAAAAAGTCATGACAAGGGAAAATCAATGAGGAAAGCAAGGCAAACCATTGCCAGAGGCTCAATAACTAAATCTTAAAAAGAAAGAAAGAAAAAATTTTGTGTCATTAAAACCAGTGATTCGCCGGGCAGTGGTGGTGCATGCCTTTAATCCCAGCACTTGGGAGGCAGAGGCAGGTGGATTTCTGAGTTAAAGGCCATCCTGGTCTACAGAGTGAGTTCCAGAACAGCCAGGGCTACACAGAGAAACCCTGTCTCAAAAAAACCAA
>JADRCH010000250.1:166466-243457 GCA_019843965.1 Rhynchomys soricoides | reverse complement strand
AAAAAAAAAAAAAAAAAAAAAAAAAAGCCAGTGATTGGCTGGCATAGTGTAATGGCTATTCCTGGTAGTCAACTTGACTACATTTGAAATGAACTACAATCCAGAATTGGAGGGCCCACCTGGGGTCCAGATCATGAGGCTGGAAGACACAGGTTTCTGACCTGGATCTTGACATGGAGATCGTGAGGAATAGTGGCCATGAAAAGCTTAGGCCCAGGCAAGGTAGTACACACTTTTAATCCCAGGAGACTGAGGCAAGCAGATCTTTGAGTTCAAAGTCATCTGGGACAAAGCAAATTCCAGAACCAGGAGTGGTGGTACACACCTTTAATCTGGGCTACACCTTCTGCTGGAGGCCTACATAAGGGCATTGGAAGAAGGAAGACTCATTCTTCTTCTTTGATTTACTTGCCAGCACATCTGTTGGAATCTACTTCTACAGAAGACCCAGCTGAAATAACTAGCCTTGTGGGACTGAGAAACTACTAGATTCTTGGACTTCCCATTCACAGTTGCCTGTTGTTGGGTTGGTTGAACTACAAAATGTAAGTCATTACAATAAGCTCCCTTAATATATAGAGACATTCCAAAAGTTCTGTGACTCTAGAGAACTCTAAGACACATAGTAAGTGTACTAAAAGTCACTGTGAATTAAATATATGAAAATGGCCTGCAAGCCATTAAATCCCAGCAGTTGAGAGGCAGACACAGGTAAATCTCTGTGAGTTAAAGGCCACCTGGTTTCCATAGTGAGTTCCAGGATGGCCAGGGCTACTTTTAGAGATCTTGTCCCAGAAAAACAAACAAACAAACCAGCAACAACAAATGCCCCAGGAATGGGTGGCACAAACCTTTAATCTCAGCCCTTGGGAAGAGGCAGGGACAGGTGAACTCCTGAGTTTGTGGCCAGCCTAGTTTACAGAGCGAATTCAGGTTAGGGCTACACAAGAGAAAATCTGTCTCAAAACAAACAAACAAACAAACAAACGGCTTGCAAGAGGCTGGTAGGAAGGTTAGAACATCTGCTGCTCACAATGACCTGTAATTCAAGTTCCAGTCAACCCACACCCTCCACTGGCCTCCAGGGATGCCCACGTGTATGTCATACACACACATACATTTACACATAAAGTAAAAATCAATACATGGGGTGGGGGTGGGGGTCTTAACCACTAAGCCATCTTCCCATCCCTAGGCTACACTTATTACCATTCCTGCCTTTGTGATGGGTTCTTTCACTTGTTACTTACACAGCAGGCAAGGCTATGTAACCAATCAATCACCTTCCCTGCCTGAGGTCCTCTTCCATGAACTTTGTGATCTTATGCAATTAGGTCTTTTATTTGGAAGGGCTGCAGCAGCAATGGTACTAGCTCCGGCTCTCTAAGGCCCTCGAGGGTTGCTGGTTGTCCCAGCAGTTGCTGATCCGGTGGATACACACACAATGAGAATACGGGTCTCCTTGTCCAGCAATGACTTGAGGACCATCTGATCTGCTGCTGCTCTTGGTCTCACTAATATCCTCAATATGTAGAGCTTACTCTTCTGGCCCTGAGATGTCACACCTTCAGCAGGCAGGCATGAGACTCTGAAAGATTCAGAGCAGATCTATCCATTATGGCTGGGAAGGCATCACAGCAGGAACATGAGGCCATCCATGCACTCTGAAAGCAGAGACTTTAAGATAATTATTTTTGCCAGGTGGTGGCACACAATCCCAGCCCTCAGGAGGCAGAGGCAGGGGGAATCTCTGTGAGTTCAAGGCCTGCCTGGTCTGCTGAGTGAGTTCTAGGACAGCCAGGGTTACATAGAAAAACTCTGTCTGGAAAAACCAAAATAAATAAACAAGCAACAACAGACCACAAAAAACCCACTATTTTTATTTTTGAGACAGGGTCTCACTAGGGAGCTCTGACTAGCCTAGATCTCATAGAGATGCTCCTGCCTCTACCTTTTGAGTATTGGAATTAAAGATTGAGATAGTAGGGGCTGGAGAGGTGGTTCAGCGGTTATCCTGAGTTCAATTCCCAGCAACTGCATGGTGACTCACAGTCATCTGTAATGGGATCTGATGCCCTCTTCTGGTGTCCTCTGAAGACAGCAACATTGTACTCATAGACATAAAATAATAAGCCTCTTTTTTTTGGTTTGTTTTTGACTTTTCAAGACAGGTTTTTTTTTTTTTTAAATAAATCTTAAAAAAAAAAAAAAGATTGTGATAGTGTCTCACTCAGTATCAAAGTCTGGCCTGCAACTAAAAATAATCCTCCTGCCTCAGTTTCTGTAGTACTAGGATTACATATATAAGAAAGCATGCTGAGAGGCTGGAGAGATGGCTCAGTCAGTGGTTAAGAGCACTGACTGCTCTTCCAGAGGTCCTAAGTTCAATTCCCAGCAACCACATGGTGGCTCACAACCATCTGTAATGGGATCCAATGCCCTCTTCTGGTGTGACTGAAGACAACTACAGTGTACTCAAATACATTAAATAAATAATAATTTTTTTTTAAAAAAAAGAAACCATGCTGGGCTACATACAATGTTTTTTGTTTTGTTTTGTTTTCTGAACTGCTGGTGATGAAATCCAGGGATGGGGGATCCCATTCTTATTTCTTCTCTATAAGCATCTTCAAACCACCTTCAACTCTGAATATTGTTTAGTAGTAGTAGTAGTAATAATAATAATAATAATAAACAACCCTTCATGTGTATGGGTGTTTTGCCTTCATGTATGTCTGTGCACCACATGCACATCCAATGCCTGGATCCCCTGGGACTGGAGTTACAGACAGTTGTGAGACCACATGTGGTTGCTTGGAGTTGAACTCAGGACCTCTGGAAGAGCAGCCAGTGCTCTTAACCGCTGAGCCATCTCTTCAGCCCTCTTTCTTTTTGGTGCCAAAGTCTCATGTTGTCCCAGCTGAACTCCAAGTTGCTATGTACTGGAGGATGACCATGAACTCCTGATTGTGCTGCCCCAAACTATTTTTTTTTAAGATTTATTTATTTATTATATGTAAGTACACTGCAGCTGTCTTCAGACACTTTTCCTTCTCTCTCTGTCCCCTTGCTCTGGCCCCGATTCCTGTATCTATCTTCAAACCTCCCAGAAGAGGGCATCAGATCTCTGGGATTTGAACTCAGGACCTTCAGAAGAGCAGTCAGTGTGCTCTTAACTGCTGAGCCATCTCTCCAGCCCCTCCCTCAACTTTTATGTTTCTGGAATTTTTGACTTTTGCCTCAGGCCTGGCTTTCATTACCTGCTAATGAGGTAAATCACTTAAGATGAATGTCTGGTCCCTGGAAACAAACCCCTCGTCATTGTAACTAACAGTAAAAAAAATAATTAAAATAAAACAAAACACAAAACAAAACAAACGATCCTACGGGAGGGTATAACGTTCCCAGGAGAAAGTGGATGTACTGAAAACTACTTAATTTTCCTCAGTAATTTCACAGAGGTCCTCTAGGGGGCGACATCATCCTCCTGAGAGACGATGAATCTGTCGGTTTAGATTTTACCCCTGGCACCTTTTTTCTAAAAGCTGGGTTGGATTGTAAAATAAGAGAAATCGGTTTGCATGCAGTAGGGACAAGTTATCCCCCTTGCTTCCTTTCTTTTTTTTTCTTTCTTCTCTTTTAAATTTAATTTATATATATGACAAGTACACTGTAGCAGTCTTCGGACACTAGAAAAGAGCATCAGATCCCATTACAGATGGTTGTGAGGCATGTGGTTACTGGGAGGGAATTGAACTCAGGACCTCTGGAAGAGCAGTCAGTGCTCTTAACCACTGAGCCATCTCTCCAGGCCCCTCCCCCTTCCTTTTTTTCCAAGACAGGGATACTCTGTGTAGCATTGGCTCTCCTGAAACTTGCTCTGTTGACCAGGCCAGGATGGCCTCTAACTTAGAGATGCAGCTGCCTCTGCCTCCCCAGTGCTGATTAAAAGTGTGCACCTGCACTTCTAGGTTCTGATAGGTTTCTTTCTCTTCTAGATGGCTCCAGGAGCCGGTACCAGGCATTTCTTCCTAGCTCAAAGGGAATGAAAGTATCTTCTTTATAGAATCCTTTCTTCTACATAATAAATCCCTCCTTAGAGCCAGAAAGAAAAAAAAAACCCTTTTGGCCTGGGGAGAGAGTTCAATTGGTTAGAGAGTTTGCTTGGTACACAGGAAATTCTGGGTTTGATTCCCTAGATGGGATGATGCCTGACTGTAATCCCAGCACCCTGGAAGTGGAGGCAGGAGTCTCAGAAGTTCAAGGTCATCCTCTGCTATATAGGAAGTTGAAGGCTAGCCTGGTCTACATGAGGCTGTCAAAAATCCAGCTAGGGAGAGCATTGAGGATGGTGATAGGTACCTCCAGTCTTACCTTTGGTTAGAGGATTAGAGAGAATAGCCCAGGGGTTCCAGGCTATTCTAGTAATACAACAAAGTCCAATTTGGGAAGAGAAGAGGGAAGACAAGGGACAAAGCAAGGCAAAAAGTGATCCAGGAAGAGAGTTTACTGGCATTTTGTTTTTTCTCCAATAATAAATGGCAAAAGTCAGGTAGGATGACACACCTGCACTGCCAGCAAGTAGAAATTGGAGATGGGGGAATCAGGAGTTCAGGGTTATTCTCAGCTCTATAGAAAGTTTAAGGCCAGCCTGGGCTAAATGATACTGTCCACCGCCCCCCATCCCCAGAAGACAGGGTTTCTCTGCAGACCAGGCTGGCCTTGAACTCACAGAGACTACCTGCCTGTGCCTTGTGAGTGCTGGGACTAAAGTCATGTGCCCCTACCACTTGGCACTTGTCTTTAAAAAGTCAACAAGTTAAAGTACTGAAGATGTGACCCAGAAGTTCTGCTCAGCATGTGTAATGTCCTAGGAAAAAGTTTTGCTAGGGAGGGTGTGATGGATCTCTATAAAGCCCTGGTTGTTCTGGAACTGTAAACCAGTCTGGTCTCAAACTCATAGAGATCTGCCTGCCTCTGCTCCCGAACACTGGGTTAAAGGTATACACCAACCATGCTCAGCTGGGATGTTTCATAACAGTGCTTCCGCATAAAATTTTGCTTGTTTGTCCAGACAAGGTCTTGCTATTTAGCCCTGGGCTGAAACACACTGTGTAGTAAGAATGACCTTGCTGGGATAAAGATTTATCGATCTAGCTCAGCTAGACCAACGATCTCTTCCTTTTAACATGTGGGGCCCAGCTGACCCTGGCTGACCTAAACCTTGGGTCATCAGACTTGGCAGCAAGTGTTGTATTCATTTCGCTGGCTGCTTCCCCCTTCTCTTTCTCCTCCTTGGTTTTTCAAGAAAAGTTTTCTCTGTATAACTGCTGTGGCTGTCCTGGAACTTTCTGTATAGAGCAGGCTGGCCTCAACCTCAAAGAGATCCACCAGCCTCTGCCTATGTCGTGCTAGGATTAAAGGCATGTGCCCCCACACCTGGCACCCTTCTTTCTTGACAGAGCTATGTAGCTCAGTCTAGCCCTATTACATTAGGAACTGAGGCTGGGGATGTATCTCAGAATTTGTGTAGCAATCACAAGGCTTTGCGTTGCCCCCAAAGAAATAAGATTAAGGATTGCATCCCAACAAGATGCTCTAGCAAGCAGTCTCAGATGAGTGGCTTACTAGTTTCTCAGAAGAGTTTTGTGTCATGGCCCCCATGTTATCTACAGAAGATCCAGCTGTCCTGCCCCCAGGTACCTAGTGATGGTTTAAATCATCACCTTTTGCTGCCAGTTTTGGTTTGGCAGGTTGTGCTCCCGGATAAAAGGACTCCCCAACCCATCTCTCTCTCTCTCTCCCTCTCTCTCTCTCTCTTCCCATTTCTGTCCTTGCTGCTCCTTTCTGTCTGTTCTTTTTTTTTTTATTTTTTGATATTTTATTTACATTTGAAATGTTTCCCCCTTTCCAGGTCTCCCCTTTGGACCCCCCCCCCCCCGTCTGTCCTTCTTTGTTCTTATGGTTCTGCCTTTACCCCTTCTCCAGGCCCTCACTCCTGTCCCTTCTCCCAATAAATCTCTTTATACCACATCTATCACGAGGTGTAATTTCGTAGGAGCATACCTTTTTCATGGCCTGCCATGCTAACCCCTCGCTGTATTATATTTTATAACACCCCCACACCTGCATCTCAGGTGAGAAATGTTTTTTTTTTTCCTCTCTTGTCACAAGGCTCCGACTCTGTCTTCTGCTTCCTTGTCCCTGCCTGCCCTGCACCATGATTCGTTTTTCCCTTTATTCTTGCATGAGGTTTTTCCGGGAGTCGGTTCTTCCACGTACGGGTCAAGATGATCTTTCCTCATTCTTCTGCCTCCACACTGAGTGCTGCTGTTACACGCCGGGGCCACCGCAACCGATTCTATAAGGTGCTGCGGATGAAGCTTTGGGTTTCGTGTATGCTTAGAGGCTAGCACTGCCAACTTCAACTTTTCGGCATATCCTGGCTCCAAACACATGGTCTTAAGCCAATTGAGCCTCCAGCCTTCGGGTTCATTCTCCATCTATAAATTAGGAACATAAACTTGGGCAGGCTATGAACGTCAAAAATGTTTGTTAGCGGTTTAAGAACCCAGTCAAGATTTCCACTGCACCCCTGCAGTGTGGCCCCGCCCTTCTCGCCTCCAAGGATGACGCCACTGGCTGAGTTATGTAGTGACGTCATCTCCGGACCGCCTCTGCTCCAGCCCCTCTTCGGAAACGTCCGACTCCTGGGACCGGTCTCCGGCTTTCGGTTAAATTTTTTTCCCTCCCATTATTCTCCCACCTAAAACTTTTGGCTCTTCCCGCCTTCCTTCAAACTAGCAATTTTCGGCTCTTCTCGCTTGCTTTGGGGCGAGTTCCTGAAAGTCATTTACCCTTGAGTTAATTAATCGCCTTTCCAGCCCCACCCGTTCAGCTTATTCGCTAATTCCTATTCGCTCGGCTCAATTTATTTCGGCTACTTCCGCCTCCTACCGGGATCCCTTCACTGGCTTCGGCTCTTTCCGGATTATCGCAAGTCCCCGGGGGGGGGGGGGTTCTCCAATCCCGAAGCGCTTCGGCTATTTCCGGCTCTCCGTGCCTTCTCTAGTCCCGCCCCTACGACCACCCTTGTTGCTTTAGGTGGGTCTTTGATCCGCTTCACGTTGCTTCAGTGACCTAGATCCTCCTTCGGCCCTTTCCGGCTTATTTCAGTCTCGAGCTATTCTCAGCTGTGTTCGGCTCTTTTCGTCTCCTCTCCTCCGCCTCGCCCTTCCGCTTCGGTTCTTTCCGCCTGCCTTCGGGCGGGCTGTCTCTACCCTTCTCCACGTGACGCTTTTTAGGCCTCTCAGTTACCCCCTCCCTCCACGCCCTTCCTCCTGCTTCAGACTGTGTGCTCGTCTCGGCTGTGCCGCCATTTTGTGTGAATTCCTGACCGCGGCGGGGGCCAGGCAGCTGGGGCATCTAGGGCGGGCAGATAGTCGGCCCATCTCCATAGCCCGTTCCCTCTCCTCCCTGATTTTTTTTTTTTTTTAACCATTCCCTTGCTCGCTCTCCTCTTTTCCCCTTTCCCTTCGCTTGCTCCGTTGCGCGCGGCCCGCGCTAATTACACCCAACCACCCACCAGTGTCCGTGTCCCCCCGGGTCTCAGGCCTTGGGGGCCCGCGTGTGTGTGTTTGTGCGTGTGTGTCGGAAGGGGACCTCTCGTCCCGATGAGGGTCCCGTGCCCGTGAGCGAGTGACCGCAGGGCCAGGCTGCGGAGAAAGCAGGCGGCGGGCAGCCTTGCCGGGGCCTAGGCCTCGCGGCCTACGTGGAAGTCGGCTCAGAGGTGATTCCGAAACCGAAAAAAAGACTATATATCTATATATATGCCCAATTCCCATCAGGAGCCCTGGAGAGCTGAAGTGTGCCCCTCCCGCCACGCCCAAGCAGTCCTTTTTCGTGCATTAACATCCCCTCCCCCTCAAAGGAACGATGGAGGCCGTGCCCGGGACCCCCCCGCCGCCGCCATCAGAGTCGCCACTGCCGCCATCGCCACCGCCGCCATCAACGCCTTCGCCTCCTCCGTGTTCCCCCGACGGCCGCGCGGCCACCCCGCACCTCCTCCACCACCGCCTCCCGCTCCCTGACGACAGGTCAGGCCCCCCGGCCTGGGCCGGGCAGCGTCCCCCTTGGGGGGGGGGAGGAGGAGGAGGAGGAAGGGGACGGCCGCCATGTTGGGCCGGGCCGCGGAGGAGGAGGAGGAGGAGGAGGAGGAAGGGCGGGGTCGGTGGGTGTCTCTAGCTCGCTCGCTCTTTCTCGCTTCGCTTTCTCTCCCGGCCTCATGCGTTGCCCCCCCTCGCGGCGTTCGCCCGCTCTCCCTCGCTCTCGCTCTGTCTTTTTTTGGGCGCCATGCTGAGGGGAAGGTGAGGAGGCGCCCCCCGGACCCCCTGCGCCCGCCGGTCTGTCTGTCCGTCCGCCCGCCCGGGGCACGGGCCGCCAAGGGGGTGGGCTTGCCGAGGCCCATCAGCCTCCTCGGCCGCCCCTGCTCCCGGAGCTGGCCGTCAGCGGCCTGTCGCCTGGCTTCGGGGAAGGCTTTTGGGGGAGGGGCCCCCGGATTCTCTTGTTTTAGGGGATCTCCAGCTTCAGCTCCTCTCTTAGGGGTTCGGAGTTGGGGGTCTTCCTAATCCCCTACAGTATCCTTTCTCCTGGGGGAGGCATACCCTGTCCATTTTGGATAGGTACCCGAGTCTAACGGAGGCAGAAAGTGGGTTTTTTTTTTGGATCAGCCTATCGTTCTAAGGAGGGTTCCTTAGGATGGGGGCTATTGTGCACTTTTAATTTTTTGGCGGGAGGTGTTTTCTAGCTACTCCCTAGAAGGCAGGCAGGTGGAAGGGTTCATTTCCAGTTCTTTAGATGGAAGCCCCTGACCTTCTTTGGAAACCCTATTTTTTTTTTTTCGGGTCCCTCTCTTTTTGTAGGTAGGTGACAGTGGTGGAGGGTCCTTAGTCCTAAGTCTTTTTCTTCCCCCGGGGGAGGGGTTGTGTGAAGGTTGCTTTTCCTGCATTGGATGGTAGAGGAAGTTGGCCATTGCTTTCTCTCGGGCATCGCCCCTTTTTAGGGCAATACAGGGTGCATTCGCTCCCTCTGGAGCAAAGGAGATCTCTTGTACTTTGGCAGGACGTGAACTGTGGCGCCTCATGTCCTTTATTAAGTGCGAAATGGGTTCCCCACGCCCTTCTCTGGCGGGTGATAATGGGACCAGCCCCGCGGGTTTTGAAGATGAGGTTTGGGGGCATTTTTGCCCCGCTGGAGCTGAAAGATATGGGGTACATGGTTTGCTGACTCCTGGGGGCTACAGTGAGTAGGTTTGAAAATAGAAAGGTGGGTTTCATGGAGCAGAAAAGCTAGTTGCAGGCAGCGGTGGGGGTAGGGTGGAGAATGCGCTAGACAGATGCCTCGCAGCCGCCTAGGGAACCGCAGAGCACCCCTTCAGACATGGGTCTCAGCCCTTTCTCCCCACTCCCACCTCCTGTTCTCCCTTTCTCCTTCACAGACCCTCCTTTGCCTTTTAAAAGAAATGCCACCCACATTCAAAGACACAGGTGCAGCAGTTTGGTGAGCTTTTTTTACAATTTTTTTTTCTGTTTTGTTCTAATTAAATGTATCGTCCTGGGAATCGCAGCCCTTCGCAGCCAGACTACAGTTCAAGGAAATAAACAGATTAGCGGAGGTCTGTTCGCTAAGCCCACGTTGGGCTTCCAGGCCCTCTCGGGGGCAGGTGCTTTACTCAAAGGTGCTTACGAGCTTTATCCGACCTCTAAGGAGTTCTCTTATGTCAGAAGTGTATGTCTTACAATGGGTTGGGATGGTAAGTAGCCTCTTTTATTGAGTAATTCAATTATCTCCCTCTTTTAGTCCCTTTCCTGCCTGCTTACTCCTCGCCTTTAGACCAAAGTGATGCTTGAGAGTGGATTTATTATGTTCAAATCAGGATTCTAACCTATTGAGCCCTTTTTAGACTTGCACATCCTTTCAGTGTTTATTTTTTAAAATTTTGATGTACACAGTTTTCTTTAAAAAAAAAAAAAAAAAAAGTGTTACTGTAACGTGACAAAAATTCATGGAAAAGGCCCAGTATGTTTTCAGACCCTTGGTGTCCCTCTGTTTTCATCCATTTCATTGTCCCCAGCCTTCATGTGAAAGTGGCTACTTCAAGTCCCTCTGGAGGGGATGAGCTTACGGAATTTGGTTTATACTTGTATTCAAGTTAAAGTCACACCCCCTTGCCCTCCCAGAAAAAACTGTCGCAAGCAGGCCCATTTTCCATATTTTTTACTCAAATGTTACTTATGGTGATAGACATTTAAATCAAGCAAGTCATTTGTAAAGTACTGTCTAAGCACAAAATGTATCTGTAAACTGTGTCAAGCCCTGATCTCTCCTGTCTCCACTGCTCTTTGTTCAAAAGCACATGCCTGACCGTGAAAAGTCGATGTAAAACGTGTTACACGCCCAGTCATGTTGGAGAGGACATGTCCCATCATCCTTTCCCGCACCCGACACATACAAGTTAACAACAAGAAGATGAGCAGCAATGACTTGCAGGACCTAACACTGTCCTTCTGATGTGTTTTACAAGCATAAGTTCTGTAAAAGACAAAAACACGTTGAAGTTCCCTTGTTCCCCTGGCCCACTTTTGGTCCCTGAAGTACTTTGTTAGGGAAGTCTTTCTCACACAAGCCTAGTCCTTCCAAATGAGCCTGTTCCCTCTTTGCAGTCTCAGGAGAAATGATGTCCATCTGCACTTGAGGACCGTGTAAGCTACAGTTTTTCAGGCCTCTTGCTTTATTCTTTTTAATGTATTCACAGTTTTAACTGTCAGGCAATGGTGGTCTGATGTAAAATCAGCTCTTTGAGGAAGAAATTTCCAGAATGTAAAGCATTACCGCACAAAACGTCTAAAGCACGAACGCAACACACTACCCAGTGCGATGGGTCAGCCTGAAAAAAACATTTGAAGGTTCTCATCTTGTGTAAAATTCCTCCAGGACTCAGAGCAGAACCAGTGTCAGCTGATAACCTTCCATTCCACGTGTTTAGGATTACTAAGTTGTAAAAGAACATTGAAACTTTAAAAATAAAATGTTAGGAAATGGGATTCCTTTGGGGAATGAAAATTTAGTAGTCATTTTGGTAAACGTGAAAATATTTCCTTGAAACATTTTATACAGCTCTCAGGCATATCCCTGCAAGAGTTTGTTTTTTTATTTTTGTTGGCAAAGGAGTCCCAAAATTAAGTCAGCTGCGTTTGGATATTCCATATTTTTGAAATGTCACAGTAGTACCTTTTTTTTCCTCCCTAAACTGATGTACCAGTATTAGTTAATAATGAAATTAATGGATGTTGCAAAAGCAAAAGCAAAGGGTGTCAGTGGAACCCTGATTTTAACAGCAAAGCCTACATTCTCTGTAACCTCGGAAGTTTTTGTTCCCTCTGGGTAAAAGATTTCACTTGTAAGTAAGTCAGAATCTCCCAGCAGCAGTAGAATGGGCTCAGACCTTGGCACTGTACATGCTCAAGGCTGAGTACCCCCAGCCCCCAATTCTCCAGTTTAATTCCACCAAAGAGGAAAAAAGATTATTCAGTATACGGGTTTTTTAACTCGTAGTCTGTCTTCTAAGGGCTTTCCTTCATTTACTCTAAGATTTAGATGTTTGATTTTTGACAAGACAGATCTTTCTGGAAGTAAAGGTACTAGCTATTTTAGAAAATCATCCTGTGGTTTTGCCTTATCCAGGAAGACCTTTCCTAAAGGAAATTTGTTTGGGATTGTAGGTTGTCCTGGCTGCTCTGCCTGGTGAATGTGTGGTGCTTTGTTTCCATATAGCTGAACCCTAGGACAGGTTCCTAGGCCCTGGCACTGCCTCCATTCCTGCCCATTGCTTTTCCTGCCCATGGCTGTCTCAGAACCAAGTCAGATTCTTCACTTTGTTTTGTGGAGTGGGTGGGAAGGTTAGAGGACTGTTGAGTCCCTAGAAACCTTTTTCATGGGAGTGAAGATTAGGGATCCATTTCTAGTGAAAACCTCCGTTGAAAGTCACTGATTAAAGTGCCTCTAGGTCTCTGGATAGCTTTAAGTCAAACCAAATTCAGTGAACCTACTTGTGGTCTCTCTGGATGGACTCTTCTAGTAGTACCAGCATGGCTGATTCTGCCCTCCCATGGTATCTGAAGTGATATATGCCTTGAGTTGGGCCAGGCCCACGACTGTGCCTTGCCACTGCTGGGGTGCACAACAGGAAGGTTGCAGCTTTCTGACAGTTGTTACTTGCTGACTGCTTTGAATGCCCGAGAGGAGCAACCCACTCATTGGCAGAGGTAATGGAGGAAATGGTCTGGAGTCAGTTACATAATTAAGGCCTCAGAGACTATGGCAAACTGCCTGTTTGGAAAAGTTAAGGCAAACTTTCCAGCTCTGGCTTTCAAAGTGTTGAAGTCTCATCTGCTACAAAGCTCTGTTGGGTCTGTGAAAGCTGTAGATGCACTATTAGACATAGTGCAGCAATTCATGCTGTGTTAGTGCTATGCGCTGAGGTGGAGTGCTTTCAAAATCAATTTCAGGCACGTTGCCCATTGATGTGATAGAAATGAAGACATGGCCTCTTGGTTGGTGCTAGTTACAGCTACATCATCATAGAGATAATTTTTCATTAGGATGGGAGGCTGTCTGCTTGTTTCTCCTGGCTAGATTGTTTTCCCCCAGTAGAAAATCTTTCTCTATTTTCCCTGCTTTGGTTGTGTTGATTGGTGACTCAGCTCCCTGTTTGTCAGGCAAGCGATGACATCTCTGAACACTAGAGATGGCAACAGTATGTGAAGGAAGAGTGTGGGTGTTTGAAAGCAGCTACTGGTGCTTTCCAGTACCAGTACCCTCCAGCACCAATGCCCACTCCTCAGGGTCATCACAGTCCACCCACTACAGAGCACCCACACAGTGGTTGCCACTCAGTGCCTCTGTCCTTACCAGGAGAAATTCTAAATAGAACACTGACCGTCCTATGGTGTAAACAGAAACAGGATGTGTCTGACTGAGGGAAGTTCACTCATCTTCGACTTCTCAGGTTCTGGGCAGCTTAATCAAAAGGAGCCTGGTGGGGACTAAAGTTGATGGAAGTCATCTTGTAGCATTTCTTGTTTCACAGTGCTTGGTATAGATGCTAAAATGGTCCAGCTGTCTTGAGCCAATGCTCAATGTACTGGCATGCATTTGCTTTTGCAATTAGAATGGAGTAAGTCAGCATTCCAAGCTGAGGTTGACCCCCTGAGAACCAGGAAGTTAGGGATCCAAAGCCAACCCCACTCCTACTCCCTCCCCTTTGCTCTGCTTCAGTCAACCCGTCCTGGCCTGAATCTCTGAGGGCCAGGCCTGCTAGACTCCAGGATCTGTCACCCCTTGTAATTTGGCTGAGTTCCTAAGGGTTATGTTTATTGAGAAGATAGGCTTGTCCTGCCCTTTTGCTTAGAACAGAAATGTTTCATATGTTTTTATTTTGGTTTGGATACTAGGGGAGGAAACGTAGGACTAGCACTTGCTAGATGGTTAGTTCAGAGCTGCCTCTGTCTTTGTGTTTGGGAGGCACGGTCTCACAGTTTAATCCACATTGGCCTTAAAGATTTATTTATTTTTGTTTATATATAGAGTACACTGTAGCTGTTTTCAGACACACCAGAAGAGGGCATCAGATCCCATTACAGATGGTTGTGAGCCACCATGTGGTTGCTGGGAATTGAACTCAGGACCTCTGGAAGAGCAGTCAGTGCTCTTAATCACTGAGCCATCCCTCCAGCCCAGCCTCTAACTCTTAAGCAATGCTTTTCCTTAGACTTAGGAGTGCAAGGATCCCAGATGCGCCCCCATGCCTGACTAGCCCCTAGTATTTGTTGGTTTGCTGCTTTTACAAGAGAGGGTCTCACACAGTAGTCCTGGCTGGCATAGAAGACTGGATAGCTCACCAAGCTGAGGCAAATGTATGGCAATCCTTCTGCCTCTGCCTTCTAAGTGCTGCAATTACAGGTGTGTGTCCCTGTGTCCTTTGGCTTTTTAAGGCTAAGTCTGAATTTGTAGCATAGCTGTTACCTTTATATACAGAAAAGTCAAAGGTGCAGGCTTCCCACACTAGCTCCTTAACTGAGCATTTGCTGGGAAATCAACAAAAAGATGGAGTCACAAAAAGTGCCGGGGATGCATGTGACATGCTGTTTCCCCCAGTGTACTGTCCTGAAGCTGCTACAGTACTTCAGTATTTCCACCCCACCTCAAATCCCACCCCTTGCACTCTCTCAGATTATTTTTATTTTAAAGTGTGTGTTGGCATGTGTACGTTAGTGCTGATGTTGCCAGAGGCAGTAGAACCCCTGCCCCTGAAGTTATACCTGGGGATGGAAACTGCTTAAGTCTTCTAAAAGGACGTTTAGTGCTCTCAGACACCGAGCCATCCCTTCAGTCTCCTGTTTTTTTGAGATGGGCTCTCATTCTATAATCCAGGCTAGCCCTAAACTTGAAGAAGTTCTTGTTTCCACCACTCAAGTACAATGTCATAGAGTACTTTTTTGTTGTTGTTGTTTGACTCAGATTCTCAACTCTCTATAAAAATCAGGCTGACCTCAAACTCAAAGAGAATCTGCCTGCCTCTGCCTGCCTCTGCCGCCTGAGGTTGCAATTAATTACCACCGTACCTACCAGGTTCAGTGCTTTTCACATCGATAAGCTCATCATGGGCTATGACGTCCATGTATTGATATGTCTGCATAGTAGACAAACATCAGAAGAGTGTAGAAAATGTAATTAAATGAAACTTCTTTTATATTTACACAACTTCTTTTATATTTACAAAAATAGATCAAAGGCAGAAAGTGTGAGCCTGGCATGATAATTAACTCTAGAGTCCTTACCTTCCCTGGAGCTTAAGGCAGGCTCATCAGCAGCCTGGATAATTTATTAGCTAGATCCTGTCAAGATAGAAATAGAAAATAGTACTGACTGGGTATGTGTGCATCTGTGGTGTTTTGCTTGCCTGGCATGTAGGAAGCCCTAGGTTTCATTCCCAGCCCCAGTACTGCAAACAAGAATGAAAAAGAAAAGAAATTTGAAAGCTGCTTGTCTAGCCTAGGACTCTGCAGACTATTGCCTTGTCCCAAGTCAGTTTTTGTTTTTTTGTTTGTTTGTTTGTTTGTTTTGTTTGTTTGTTCGAGACAGGGTTCCTCTGTATAGCCCTGGCTGTCCTGGAACTCACTCTGTAGACCAGGCTGGCCTCGAACTCAGAAATCCGCCTGCCTCTGCCTCCCAAGTGCTGGGACTAAAGGGTAGCACCACCACTGCCCAACCCAAGTCAGTTTTTGCAGGCCAAATTTATCTGCATAGCCATGCCCATTTGTTTTATTCTTAGTAGCAACAGAACTGAGAAATTGAGACAGGGACCATGTGGCCTGTGAAAAAAATGACAGCATATACTTTGGGCCCTTGACCAGGTTTGCTGGCCTGTATACACAGTGGCCATAGTATGCTTATGCAGAGCGTCTGAGGAGTGTAGGTATCCCATATAAAGTTGGTCCTATAGAGGGAGGCAGCACTGCCAGCCTCCCGTCTTCAGAGGTTTGGTCATCCTTGTATTCTACTGAGCATGTAGAGACCCAGGCCCAGGCTTTTCATCTATCTGCGAAGTGGATGGATAGGTTTTTCCTTTTTGAGGTGCTGGGGATTGAACTGAAGAGTGTACTAGACAAATGCTTTACCAAAAAGCTACATACCCAGCCCAAATGGATGGGATTTTTATTCATGAGAACTAATCCAAAGTCATAGAGCAATGGTAGCACACGCCTTTAACCCTAGCACTGGGGAGGCAAAGGCAGACAGAGCTCTTGTGAGTTTGAGGCCAGCCTGGTCTACAGAGTGAGTTCTAGGGCAGCCAGGGCTACACAAAGAAACCCTGTCTTACTTATCCCCCTAAAACAAACTAGCAAACAAACAAACAAACAAAAACAGACAACAAAACCAGCCCTTACTCAGTGGTTAAAGGTGCTTGCTGCTTGTCCAGAGGATCTGAGTTCTGTTCCCAGCACCCACCTGAGACGGGGGAATCTGCCACCTTCTGGCCTTTGATAGTACCTCATGTAGACATGGACAGATGTGCACAGGCACATATAGATCACATAAAGCTTTCTACAGGAACAGTTGAACAAAAGCAGGGAATATAGTTAGTTGAGGGCTAGAGTGCTTGCTCAGCGTGTTCAGTTGGGTAGGTGGCAATATTGATTCCCCTGAAAAAGTATAAGGCAGGGTCTTTGTTCAAATTAAGTAGACATTTCTGAGTCATAGAAATTAGGTGGCCTTGACTTTGAGCCATCCAGAGCTCCTCAGCTGGCACCCTATGGCTTATCAAAGGGTGTGGTAGTTGCTGAGGGATATCTCTTGGAAGAGCCATGTGTGGAGGGGCCTCTTGCTCTGGGCTGTTTGCCGATTGGTGGGAGTCAAGCAATAGCTACTCCCACAGAGGAAATGGCAATTTTGTGTCTGGGAGGTTCCTCTGAGATGGCTTGCTTAGACTTTCTGCGAAATTGGCTTGTGCTTGGGAACTGCAGTGGGGGGGGGGTGTTGGGGGGGGCTGCAGCTTGTGAAATACAGGTGTACATTTCCTTGGGGAATTTGAATTTTTTTCTTTTGGGGTTTGTATCACTTCCACCCCAAGACAGTGTCTCATTCTAATCAAGCTGTCCTGATTTGATGGAGGGTTCCCTTTCCACCTTTACCTGATAAATCATCTCATCTCAAATTTCATCCATTTCATATGCATATTGCCTGTTTTGTTTGTTTAATAAATTATTCCTGTACAGATGATTTCTAGTTCTCTTAAGGCTAGAGATAAAGAGCTGGGCTTTGGGGGGGGGGGGGTGTCAAAGTCCTGGTTTCCATTTTCTTTGGTTTTTCAAGACAGGGTTTCTCTGTGTAGCCCTGGCTGTCCTGGAACTCACTCTGTAGACCAGGCTGGCCTCGAACTCAGAAATCCACCTGCCTCTGCCTCCCAAGTGCTGGGATTAAAGGCGTGCGCCACCACTGCCCAGCTCCTGTTTTTTTTCCATTTTCAATTCTGCTTCTTGCTGTGACCCTATAGGCAGATTCCTTCCCATTTCATAGCCTCAGTTTGCTTGTCTGTAAAATGGGGGTGGCAATGAAGCCCATGGTAATGAGAGACAAGGATGAGTTCAGCATGGAGTTATAGATGTTAGTAGTGAGCAATGCAGACTGCCTTCCAACTCCATAGGACCCAAAGGTACAGAGAGCAATACAAAGAGATGGCTCCTAACCCTAGTCTGCCATTCCCCTTCCCCCTTTCCCATTTATTTATTTTATTATTCTTTTAATTTGATTTTAAAGTGAGAGTCTTGCAATGTATAGTCTAGGCTGGTTTCAAAATTACTGTTCTCCTGCCTCTCAAGTACTGTGATTATAGGCATGAGCTCTCACAATTGACTTGAAGCTCTTAAGAATTAAATATTTAAAGATTTGTATTTTATGCATATGAGTGTTTTGCCTGAATGTATGTGTACCACTCTAGTGGCTGATGCTTACAGAGGCCAGAAGAGGCCAGTGGCTCCTCTGGAGATAGTTATGTTCTACATAGGAGCTGGGAATCCCATGGCGTCTGGAAGAGCAGTGAACACTGAAGACCCAGATCTCCAGCACAGAGTTGGAATTTACCAAAAGACCTTTTTAATACAGATTTTACACAGGAGTAGTAAGAGAAAGAGGATGCTTGAGGAAAGGCACACCTGACCTGAGAAAGTGGCTGTGGGCGCCATTAAGGGTTTTATTTGAGACCATATGCATGTAGTCCTAACTGTCCTAGAACTCACTGTGTAGGACACAGAACTCAGAGATCTGCCTCTGCCTCATGAGTTCTGGGATTAAAGGCATGGACCACCACTGCCTGGCTAGGAATTTTTTTTTTTTTCCCCCTGAAACAGGGTTTCTCTGTGTAGCCCTGGCTGTCCTGGAACTCACTCTGTAGACCAGGCTGGCCTCGAACTTGGTTTGTAACCTTGGGAGGCCTGTCTCTGCCTCCCAAGAGATGCCTGTCTCTGGGATTAAAGGTGTGCGCCACCACTGCCCTGCGGATTTTTTTTTAAAAAGTATATACTCTTAGCAAATTTAGCAATTAGTCATTAAGTGCCCGTTACACCCAGTTCAGACTGCTTGAATGTCCTGTATGTGGTGTGCTCTAGGTGGTTCAGATCCATGTACTGGCATCAAGCTGGTCTCTTTCTTTCTGTGGTTGGTTTGTGCCAGTAGCTCAGCTGGTTGTCACAAGGCAGGCATGTTACCATGGAAATGGCATCATGACATCACAAAACAGGTTATGACTGTACCTGCAAATGCTAAGGGGAGGGCAACACAGAGCCCACTTGCTCTTGGTTTCTGGTTGATGAACTGGGTACTAAGGACACTGACAAACATGTGTGAGATGCAGAGGTTTACTTCAGGGCTCTCCTAGCTCTGCAAAGCCCTCAGTGCAGTCCCCCTTGGCTGCCGTACCACTTCCTAGATCAAGGGAAGGTTGTGGGTCGGGGAAAGAGGCTTCTTTAGGTGTGAGCCCAGGCCAGCCTTCTAAAGGAGATGCTTCTTGCCTTGGTTCCTAGTGACTGACCTTGACTCCTGTACTTCGGCTGGTTGTTACGAATTGGAAGAGGCAGAGCCTCATCATTTTTGTGATTTTTATCCCCAGTTAATGGGTCATTCAGAGTCTACCCAGGGATTTGTTGAGAGTCTGGTCAGTTAATGATCATAACCCTGACCTTCACATTAACCTAGCAGCCTAATGAGCTTCAGGTAATAATCACTGTTCCATGAGTCTCCATTTGTGTTTTGTGGTGTGGTTCTCCCCCAACCCCTTGTAAACCAGAGCTCCAAGCTCCTGGCTTTTGATTTGGCCCCAACACTATAGGGTTGCTGAGAGCTACAAGCTTCCTTCTCCTGTGGGGTCTTCTGTCTTTTCTTCCAAGCTTGATTGGTCTCACTGTCCTCCCTGTCAGCTCTGCCTGTCCTTTTCTCTTGGTCAGCCATTCTGGGGGCTCTGTGGTCGCATGTAGATTAGTTGAAGAAGTGGAGACAGTCTTGTCAGCAGGATTGCTTGAGAGAGGATGGCCACAAATAGACACTTGCAGTTGGGTGGTCAACAGTGTCTCCCAAGAAGAACCAGCTGTTGCTTCTGCCCACATGTCTTCCCGAGGTCACATGTCAACTCTTTCAGGGTTCTACTGAAACCTGCATTGGTGTGCATTGGTACTACTGTACTATTTTGTTCTATGGGTTCTGGTTTCTCAAACTGCCCAGGCCAGCTTCAAGTTGCTCTGAGGCTGAGTATGACTTTGAGTTCTTGATCCTCCAGCTTCCACCTCTTGTACACACAGTGCCTTTCAGTGCACTAATGCCTGCCTTAGGCAAGTATAGCTTCCACTCTCTTGCTTACTGTATGGCTGCTCCTTATGTAGGATTTTGTCTGTTGTATGTCTTTTAACCTTCCCACCCCAGAAGTCCATATAAGGCTATCCCATTGTCCAGATGAGAGCCCATTTTAGGAAAGAGGCAGAGCTAGTTGTATTATCACTTGGTCTGTAGGCTGAAGCATATTGTCCAGTTACTGAGCCTGCTTGAGAACACCAGATCTGAGTATTTTTGCCACGCCCATGCTGTATGAGCCCTGTAAACTAAGGGCCCAGAAGGGGGAGGGGGGGCTCCAAAGGTGTGACTTAGATTGTCCACATGTATTTTTTGACCAAAGAGGAGCTGCAGTTGGGTCCAAAAACTGAAATTTGAATGCTTGGGAAGCTTTGTTCAGGAGGTTGGAGGCAGTTTTGCAGGAAGCAAAATGCTATCCTCTTCCCATTTCTATCTGCTGACCCGCCAGTCTCCCAGGATGGCTGGTTCTTGTCTGTGGGGGTCCTGGCAGTGACTCTGGCCGCAAGCAGGCAGGTGAAGTGCTAGTTGAGGTCTTTGCAACCCCGCTGTAGTGTTTCCCTTTGGGCACCTGTCTCGAGGGTTTGGCAGGTCTAGATTGAGACGATTAGTGCAGTGGGGCTTCCCCCACTCTTCTTGGGGGATTATGTCACAGTCTATTAAGTGTGTTCCCTCGGTGTTTAATCCCTCTCTGACATGGATTTTTCTGGCAGCCTGTTAAAGTGCCTTTTTGTAAATCTCCCAGCTGTTTTTTGTCCATGGCCCTTGGGATATCTTCCCTCTCCCAATGGGCTTCCTTTTTTTCTTTCTAGTGAATAGTCTGAAGGAAGTAGTCAGACCTGATACTTACACAGCCCTCTTAGCTGAGAAGGCATTTGCAGCATGACCATGACAGAGATCATCATATAGTGCTCTAGGGGCTGAGGTCAGGGGTCAGCTGGATGTCTCTGCAGCTGGATGACCAATCTAGTGTCACCTTCCCAGTACCTCTTTTAAGTCACAAGCTTTATTTATTTATTTATTTATTTTAATTATTTTGGCATTTTGAGACAGGATCTTGCTCTGTAGCTGAGGCTGGCCCTAAACTAGAGACCTTCTCTCTTAGCCTGAGTGGGGTTACAGGTGTGGATGCCATGCCTGGTTAGATTTCCAAAAATGTTCTCTCTCTCTTTTTTTTTTAGTGCCTTCATTCCAGGGAAACAAAGTCTGAAGCATGTGCCAGCTAATTTTATAGAAACTTGTGTATGTAGCTCTCATTGAGCCCAGGTATATGCCTGGGCCTATTAGCCACACTGGTGGGGAAAAATCACTATTAGGCTGGGTAGGGAGACTTGGAAGAAAAGCTCTATGATTCTTGATGGCAGTTAAAGTTCATGAGTTCCTTGGATAATCTTGTTACACATTGCCAGAGTGATATAAGTAGGGCACTGTCATTATGACCAGCTGTAGCCTCAGTCTGAGCTACATTTCTCTGCTTGTGTAGCCCTGTGCCTAGGTGAGGGGCCATCCAAGACTGCCAGATGGACCGAATTTCGTGTAGTTCTGCTGTTTTCTTATGAGGAAACTGCAGGAAAGGAGATAGTGAGGTATCCCTTTGCCAAGTGCCATTGTGGCCTTGGTCCTTAGCTTTCCTCCACGTGGAATTCCAGTCTGTTCCTAGGCTCTGCCTTCTCCCTCTATTTCTCAGGCGTGGCTCTGCCCCAACCAGGCAGTTCCCGTCAGTCACTACTTGGGTTTGCTTCCATCACTGCAGGCAGGCAGGTAGGTAGGTATGTACCACATCACTGAGTAGCCCAGTTTTCTTAGTCAGGTGTTCCCATTGCTGCTGGTTCTGAGCTGTACCTACAGGGAGCCTCCCTTGATAGGAATGCTGCTCTCTACCCTGCTTCCCCTCCAAAGTTGGCTGTCTTCTGGTGCAGGTGGAGTCCTTTCCCCACTGTGCTTGCCTTTGACAAAGTGTGAAGAGCCTTGCTGTGTGAGTGCTGTCCTTGACCTCCACTTTGTCTGTCTTTGGGGCCAAGCCTCTTGGGTGTTGAGCCTGGGGCCTTTGAAATTGGGCTCAAGATTCATTAGATGCGCTCCTCTTGAAGCTGTAGAGGAGGGCTGGAGAAAAAGAGGCTGTTGTTGACATCAGAGCCCTTTAGGACCTGCGGGCTTCTAAGTGGGTGTTTCTTCCTCCTAAGCCTCTTTGGAGAGCTGGTCCCTGGTCTGATTTTTGGTTAGCCTTTTGGGTCTTGGGTTGGTTGGTTGGTTGGTTTGTTTTTCAAGACAGGGTTTCTCTGTGTAACAAGTCCTGGCTGTCTTATCCTGCCGTTGCCTCCTGAGTGCTAGGATTAAAGGTGTATGCCACCACTGCTTGGCTTCTATTGCATTTATGAAAAATAATGTTGTTGGCGTGGTGTAGGATGGACCCTAGACTGTTGCAAGCTAGTCAGGTAGCCCAGACTGACCTCAAGCCTGCACTCCTCCAGGTTCAGCTTCAATTCCCTTAGGCTTGTCACTGTTGTCCTAGATTTTGTTCCTTATTAGTTGATGTGTAAGGAGCTTTTATGTCCATTTACATACCTTTCTGCTGCTGTTGTTAGGAACATAGGGAGCTGTAAAATAATTTTCTGTTTGTGTTGTTTGTTGTTTGTCTTTTGAGACAGGCTCTTTGTAGCTCTGGCTGTCATAAAACTCAACAATGCAGACCAGGGTGTCTTTGATCTTACAGTGATCCTCCTGTCTCTGCCTCCTGAGTGCTGGGGTTGAAGGTGTGTACCACCAGGCAGGCCTGGGAACTTTTACAAATCATTTTTTTTCCCTCAGGCAAGGTCTCACTGTGTATTTGCTGGCCTGGTATCATGTAACCTGACCTCAGACTCAGTCGATCAGCCTTCCTCTGTCTCCCTATTCCTAGCTAAGTTTAAAAGATTTTTCTACTCTACCAACTACTTAGCTATATCTGTGTCTGTGGGTTTGGCTTGAACACTGTGGACTCTTTTCCTATCTGCTGCTTTCTTGACTCTGCACTGACTCCACCTGCAGATACCTGCCCAACCACCAGCCTATCCATAGCTATTAAGACCTGTTGGGTGACTCATAGCTTGTTAAGTTAGGAGAGTGCTTTTACTTTTCAAAGTACTGAGCATTGAGTGAGATGGAGTTGAAAAAGTCAGGAAAACTTCCTGAGACAGGTGGGAGGAGTACTTAGAGGCAAGATGAAGAGGGTCAGCTGGGAGAGGGAACAGGGTCAGCTAAGGAAGGACTTATCGTGGGTGGAGTCTGGCTTTACCATCTTGGTCCCTAGTGGAACACAAGTTCACAAGTTTATCCCTATAAACCAGGGTGTGCCAGCTGGGGTGCCTTCCATATGAACTTCGGTGGTCCAGTAGGTTTTAAGTAATGCTGTAAAGGAGAGGTGTGGGAGCTCTGCCGCTGGGCCACTCAGAGCCCGTGGGAGCCCAGGGACACATTCCTCAGCTCTATGGCCACAGGACCTACTACTGGGAAGGAACACCTAGGCTATGGAATGGTGGGGAAACTTGAAATAGGTTTGTCCGTGTGAGCATGGCACCTTTCTTTTTATTCCTTATTTTATTAGTGTTATTATTTTTTTTTTTTGGTTTTCTGTTTTGTTTTCTTTTTGAGACAGGGTCTCACTATTTAGCACTGGGTGGTCTGGAACTCCTATGTAGACCAGGCTGTCCTCAAACTCAGAGATCCTTCTGCCCCTGCTTCTGCCTCCCCAGAGGCAGAGGGGATGAAAGTCTTGTGGTACCATGCCTGACTTAGCCTGGCTTTTTATTTATTCATTTTTCAGTGCTAGGACTGGGACCACAGGGGGCCTCTTGTGTGCTAAGCACCCTACCACTGAGCTGTACCCCTTGTTTTCTGGTGATCACCCCTCCATCTCTTGTGACCCAGTTAAACTCACAGTTGGCCCTGCATCCTCCTGGGGCCTAATCCAGCCATTAGAGCTGTTACCCATGTCCTTTGGGCTCTCTGCTGCTGTTTGCTTCACCAGCCTAAAGACTTTAAAAGGCTCCACTGCGGTCCCTGAGTTCACAGTGTTTTGGGGGTTGGTTTGCAGGGAAGATGGTGAGTTGGAAGAAGGTGAACTGGAAGACGATGGGGCTGAGGAGATCCAGGATACCCCTGGAGGACAAGAGAGGAGTCGGAAAGAAAAGGGGGAGAAGCACCACAGCGACTCTGATGAGGAAAAGTCTCACAGGAGGCTGAAACGGAAGCGAAAGAAGGAACGGGAGAAGGAGAAGAGGAGATCGAAGAAAAGGCGGAAATCAAAGCACAAAGTAGGTCCCAGAGGGTTCCCCCACACCTCTACTGCTGGCTCGGGACCTGTCTGCTTGCCCAGCAGGCACTCTTTGTAACAACCGTTCATAGCATCCACTGCCTGGGGACAGTTTATAAAGATCTGGAACTTATGCTCTGTTGCCATTGAGTGCCCCCAGGGGAGGAGTTTTCAGGCTCCGGTGCATGCCTACCTTGCAGGCACGTTCCAGCATTGTTTGTCCTGGGGCTGGCTGTGCCAAGGTGGCCTGCCAGCAGCACACTCACTTGTAGTGTGGCCTCTTTCACTGTCGTTGCAGCGCCATGCTTCCTCTAGTGATGACTTCTCGGACTTCTCAGATGACTCAGACTTCAGCCCCAGTGAGAAGAGTCACCGAAAGTACCGGGACTATAGCCCCCCATACGCACCGGTGAGTGATACTGCGTCTTCTGTCTTCTGGAATGGGGCAGGTGGATGGTACCCCAGAGACAGTGGGTGTTATTTTCATCCCTATTTATGGGTGAGGAAATGAGAGTTGGAATGTATAGGTTTGAGCCAGGGCAGTGGCTTTCTCCACAAGGGCGGCTCCTGATCCTACCCAGTGTTAAGTCTCCTCCATAGCTTGTCAGGACACAGGATATCTAACTCATCCAGGTTACAGCTGACTGCTTTCGGCTGTTCATAAGTGACCTTTTGTGGGAAATTGGCAAGAGAATAAACTGGCCAGTAGAGTAAATTATCTCCAGGGCTGCATAGTTAGAAGTTAAATATCGGGGCTGGAGAGTTGGCTCAGCGGTTAAGAGCGCTTGATTGCTCTTCCAGAGGTCCTGAGTTCAATTCCCAGCAACCACATGGTGGCTCACAACCATCTGTAATGGGATCTGATGTCCTCTTCTGCTGTTTCTGAAGACAGCTACAGTGTACAAATAAATAAATAAATAAACGAACTTTAAATTGTTTAAAAAAAAAAAGGAGGTTAAATACCCCATTACAACTCTGAACTTAACCATAAATTTACCTTGTGTGTATGTACTCACTCTCAGAAAAACATGTAAATTAAAAACAAGGCAGGGGATGTAGCTCAGTAGTCTTGTGCTTGCTTCTATGCCCATGGCCATGGGCAGCACCACTGCAACCAATACTAATGATAAACCATAGAAGACTAAATACAAACAGGAAGTGCTGACACAAACTAGCAATCCCAGTACTAGGAAAGGTGAGGCAGAAAGAGTAAGAGTTGGAGTCAGAAACTGGAGAAGTAGCTCAGTGGTTAAGTGCAGAGGACCCAGGAACTACATAGTAGCTACAACTGTGTATACCTCCAGTTCTGGGAGTTCTGGTCTCCGAGCACTGTATGCATGTGGCGCACAGATCTACATGCATCAGAACACTCACATGTACAAGAGTAAATAATAAACAAGAGAGTTTTTCGGGACAGGGTTTGGTGCACACTTTTAATCCCATCGCTCGAGAGGCAGAGGCAGGTGGAACTCTTGAGTTTGAGGCCAGTCTAGTCTATAGAGCAAGTTCCAGGACAGGGCTCTTATACATACAGAGGAATTCTGTCTATAAAAACAAGGAAACAAAACAACCAGGAAAAAGAAAAGAAAAAAAAAATTGACTAGATGTGATGGCACCTTTTTTTATTATTAAAATCTTTTCAGTTTGTGTCTCTTTTGTGCATGTTTGCACAAAAGAGTTTGTGCATATGCATCCTCTGGAACTGGAGTTACAGACAGTTGTGAGCCTCTGTATAGGTGCTAGGAACTGAACGCAAGTTCTTTTTTGTTTGTTTGTTTGGTTGGTTTTTGTTTTTTCGAGACAGGGTTTCTCTGTATAGCCCTGGCTGTCCTGGAACTCACTCTGTAGACCAGGCTGGCCTTGAACTCAGAGATCCACCTGCCTCTGCCTTAAAAGTGCTGGGACTAAAGGCGTGCGCCACCACTGCCCGGCAAGCAGCCAGTGCTCTTAACTGCTGAGCTATCTCTTCAGCCCTTTGATGGTAAACTCCCCTCCTCCCCAGTGGTGGTACTTTTTAAAGCCGTTTCCTATGACAGCATCATGCACCACAGCAGATGATAGAGTTTTTAGTAAAGTAATGGAGATTCATTGCTGAGGAAGGATGTTTTCTCCTAGGAGGGGAGGGGTCTGAATAAAACGGGGAGCTTGAGTGTGTACATCTGTTTATGTATAGTTTGCATTTTTCTGTAGTGAGTGTGGGTTTCCTTTTCTAGTTGAGCCCAGCCTGTCACTGAAATGTTGTACAAGTATGCTACAGTGTTACAGCTCATGAGTGGATGAGCACACATTAGTAGCCATTTGTACTCTCTACTTGGATTAGTTTCCTATAGCTTCTTGAGCTTTGTTTACAGTGGTTTTACTGTCCTAAAACCCCCTCAGCCCTGTCACCAAAGCCACTGGACAGGATTTTTTATAGCATATGGGGCCTGGCTAGGTTTTTCTTATAAATATGCTGAGAGGTGGGGTTTTTGTTGTTGTTGTTGTTTTGTTTTCAGTTTTGAAACCAAGTCCAGAGAGGGCAACAGTGAACTCCTGGGCTCAAGCAGTTTTTCTACCTCAGCTTCCCATGTGGATGGGACTATAGATAAGGGTCATTACACCTTGCCTTAGCAATGTATTTAAAGCCAGCATGATGGTGCAGGCCTATAATCTCAACTCTTGGGGTATGAAGACAGATCAAGAGTGCCAGGCCTACGCAGAAAAACCCCATCTTGAACACCACAACCACCACCAGCCCACCTCCCCTCCAAAAAATAAAATAAAAGTAAATCCAAAAAAGAGTTCTAGGCTAGGCTACATAACACCCTGGCTCAAAACCACAATACAGTAAAGTGTTTTCATTGCCTATAGCTTCCATTGCTAAGGTGGTCCTCATTGTCTGAGTGTGCCACACTTCCTGTTGAAAAGCATCTTGGAAGATGTCTTTGGAAGTAGCAGTCTGCTATGGCTACCAAGCAGGCTATTCATTGAAATTAGAGGCCCTAGGGAAAGCTTGGACAGGGAAAGCCCTCCTTCTGACTCCAGGCCTCTCCCCAGCTCTGCTCACTCTGCATCCTTGTCCTTGGTTCTCCAGGGACGATGGGTTCCTGTTTCTTCTTTCCTTCTAAACTTTGGCCTGTTTCTTAAAGACAGACATGTGGATGTACTGCTGTCCCCCAGCCTATCAGGGTAATAAGCATGTCTCCAGAGAGGCCAAGAACCAGCGGTAAACAAGGGATGGTAGAGACTCCAGACAAATGCACAAGTTCTGAGAAGTGAGGTGACCTAAGTAGCCTGGTCCGGGCCTTGGGCACCGGCTCACCCTCTCCCCTACTCTTGCCTGAACAGTCCCACCAGCAGTACTCCTCATCACACAACACAGCCCTGCCCAAGAAGTCCTACGCCAAGATGGAGAGCAAGGGCTACAGCATGTATGAGGACTACGAGAACGAGCAGTACGGAGAGTATGAGGGGGACGAAGAGGAGGACATGGGCAAGGAAGACTATGACGACTTCACCAAAGAGCTGAACCAGTACCGGCGTGCCAAGGAGGGCAGCAGCAGGGGCAGAGGTGAGCCCTCCCCCCCCTCCCCTCCCAGTACTTCTCCAGGGCCAGTGTGGCTGGTGAGGTTGGAGATTAAGGAATCAAGGAGACTGCTGCAGCCAGCTTATACTGAGCCTTATCCAAGAGAGCTAGGCAGTCACTCAAAGATAGCCCAAGTGCACAAAAATTATACTAAACTCAGGGCTTTGGATAACAGACACAGAGCAGCAAGTATGGAGGCCCCTGCTCTGCCTATCTCCAGTCCTGGACTTTACATCACCTGACTAGGTGTTTACCTCTAAACTTTGGACCGCAGAAAGCTGATAAGCTTGTGGCCCGAGGTGTAAGGGAAGATGAAGGAGGGCAATCTCCTTTAAAAAAAAAATAAAAACCCAGCCGGCTGATAGAGGCTTCTAAAGATCTTCCAGCTTGGGTTCTTAGACTTTTGATCCAGGTTACTGCTGAAAGTGCTGTTTCCATGTTTGCTCTTAGACACCTGTGCAGCAGGATCCACTGTGGAGGCCCTGGTCTGGGCCTGCCCACAGGGCTGGAGGCAGCACTCCTTTACTCGCACTTGAGTCATACCAGAGTCTACAACAGACACCAAGACTGTGCTGTTTTCTCTCTAAGTCTCTAAAATCTGATATGGATCTTCCAGTAGGTACCGTCTATAGGTCCTGGGATTTTTACCCACATAGGGCTGGTGCCTGCTGTCTTGGACAGTGTAGCCATGAATAAACAGGTAGTGCAAGACCAGCTTAGTGAAGATAGGAGTAGCTGTGTGTCCAGAGTGCCAAGTTGCCCCTTTGAGGGAACTAGAGGCACTGTAGTCTGTGTGGGCCAGCTTGGATGGCTTCTTAAAGGAAGGGGACTCAAGGAAGACATAGGAAATGGGACCCCCTCTTCCTTATTGTTGTAGTCTCTAGCCATGTGAAGCTCACTGTTCCAATCACCCCACAGGTAGCCGGGGCCGAGGCAGGGGCTACAGGGGCCGTGGGAGCCGAGGAGGATCTCGAGGCCGTGGCATGGGCAGGGGCAGCAGAGGCCGAGGCAGAGGCTCCATGGGAGAGCACCCAGAGGACGAAGAAGATTTGTACGAAGAGGAGATAGAGGTAGAGTTTTCCATAGCTCTCGGGACCAGCAGTGTGATTGGCAGGTTCCCTGGGCTACAAGTCCTTTGGTGGGCATGGTGAGACTAAGACTAAGGATGTGGGTGGAGTACCCAGGGGAAGGAAGGCTTGGAGTTTCAGGCTCACTTTTAAAAGGTTCCTCTTGGAAAGAAAGAAATAAACAAACAAACAAACAAAAAACAATAAAAACCTTAGTGGCCGAAGCAGGAAAAAGTAGATTGCAAAAACCCTGTCCTGAGGCAGGACTTCTCTGTCTTCTAGAATGTCTTCTGCCTCTTATGGCAGGTACAGGAAAGATGTATAGAATACACACCATTCTGTTCCTGCCTTCTATATCCATTGCATGACCCATTTCTTGAAGTTGTACATCTGTCCTGTGTTCCCAGAAGCCCTGTGTTTGGCTCTGCCTGATGGGGTTAGAGTCTGAAATGAGAAGGCTGCAAGGTTTGGGACCACCCACCCACCACACGTGCTGCCACTCAGAGCTGACTCACACTTCTGCCTTCTTTTCTCTTGATTGCAGTATGGAGAAAGTGAGGAGCCCATGGGAGACGATGACTACGACGAATATTCGAAGGAGCTGAGCCAGTACCGAAGGTCCAAGGACAGCCGGGGTCGAGGTGGGCAAAGGCTCATGAGGACATGCTGGCTGGGCTGTAGCCACTGCTTGGCTTTTGGGAGAAGTTAAATCCCTTCTCTGCTTCTCCACAGGGTTAAGTCGAGGCCGAGGCCGGGGTTCCCGAGGAGGCCGAGGGAAGGGGATGGGCCGGGGCCGAGGTCGAGGCAGCAGAGGGGGAATGAGCAAGGGCGGCATGAATGACGATGAGGACTTCTACGATGATGACATGGGCGTGAGTACACTCCTGAAGTCTGATGTGCATTCCGTGTCTTGTGTTTCTGCGTATGATGTTTTGCCTGGATGACTGTGTTTGTGCACCAGACAAGGCATTGGATCCTCTGGGACTGGGTTACAAACAGTTGTGAATGGCCGTGCAAGGGTTGAAATCTAACCTGGGTCCTCTGGGAAAGCAGCCAGTACTTTCTTATTCTCTCTTTTTATTTACACACACTCTCTCTTTCTCTCTCTCTCTCTCTCTCTCTCTCTCTCTCTCTCCCCTTTTCTTTTTTCTTTTTTTTTTAATAGTCTTTTTCAAGGCAAGGTTTCTCTGTGCAGCCATGACTGTCCTGGAACTCACTCTGTAGATCAAACTAGCCTTGAATTCAGAGATCCACTGAGCAACAAATTGTTAACCAGTCTTAACCAGTGATCAGTCTCTTTAGTCCCTGTGATCTGAGGTTTTGACCAAGGCAGTTTTGAGATTTGTTATTGTTGTTTTCTTTATTTTATCTTACCATCATTCATTCATTCAATCATTCATTCATTCATTTGGTTTTTTTGAGACAGTTTCTCTGTTTAGCCCTGGCTGTCTTGGAACTCACTCTGTAGATCAGGCTGGCCTTAAACACACAGATCAGCCTGCCTCTGCCTCTGCCTCTGCCTCTGCCTCTGCCTCTGCCTCTGCCTCTTGAGTGCTAGGACTAAAGACGTGTGCCACCACTGACCTGGCTTGTTGTTTTCTAATGAGCTGTTCTGTGAAGGCTGATCCTGTCCCTTGTCCCAGGCAACCCTTTACCTGTGGGCTGATCAGTGTTCACCAGTTTTCCAGGGTGATGCCCTGTTGGTACAGCCCTCTGTTTAAAACAATACTTTTAGCAGTACCTGCAGCCATCTTGTTAAGTTTCTAAAGTGGGAAGGTTAACATGGTACACCCTGATGTTCAGGAGCGTTTCCAGAAAAGTCTTGGCTACCCCCTCTAGGAGGGGTGTGTCCCTGCACAGCTCAGGTGCCTGAGTTTTTCCATATGAGTACTGCATTGCATGTGGTGTGACAGGAGCTGTCTTTACCTGTCCTGTTCTCTCTACACTTAATGTATTTCCATCCTCTCTTCTTGTACATTACTCACAGGATGGTGGCGGTGGAATCTACCGGCGGAGTGATCATGACAAGCCCCACCAGCAGTCTGACAAGAAGGGCAAAGTCATCTGCAAGTACTTCGTGGAGGGACGATGCACTTGGGTAAGAGCATCACCTAAGGACATGTTACCCACGTGGATGGGCTGCCACAGTCACACTGTTGGGGATGAGAAGGACTGTGTGATAGCCTGCCCTTGGCCCCTCTTGGAGCCAGGAGACATTTGGGCAGCCTAGAAGACTCAGCTTTCTTCTTAGTGTAGTGTAAGAGGAATCAGTGCAAGATGTGTAGAGAGTCTGGGGTTTAGGGGTACTTTCTGGTAGAAATTTTTGTCTAATCTCTAGAGCCTCAAATGAATCTTCAGGGTTTACTCTATTCCCATTAGGCTGTTGAACTTCAGGGTTGAGAAGGAATTATTAAAGACTCCAGACAGAATCAGCCCTGGACATCAGAGTTGTGCAAGAGATTAAGTGTGACTATTTAGTTAGAACACAGCTGGCTTGTGACGGTGTTACAAAAGCAGCGGGCAGGTGGCATATATGCCTGAGAGGTACTGCTCTCTCGGAAGTCAGGAAGTAGGCATCTTAAACAGAGAATAATATATAAAATGTATAAAATAGCCTTTACTACTCTTACACTCTCTCTTTTGTTTTTTGAGACAGGGTTTCTCTGTGTAGTCTTGGCTGTTCTAAAACTCAGAGTTCCGCCTGCCTCTGCCTCCTGAGTCCTGGGATTAAAAGTATGCGCCACCACCAGGCTTATTCTCAGTCTTGACTCTACTGGTTTCAACTCATACCTTGTTTGTCATTCAGATCAGAATCTTAGTTGGGGCTTGAGTGAATTCAAGGCTACTGCCTTGAACAGTGGTCACTGTTTCCTTGGGGACCTAGACTCCTTCTTTCTGCCACTTTTCTTAAACCTGTGCCACTTGTCATCATGGACTGTACTTGTATGATGACTGCTATGCTTTTGAACTTTATGACCATGGGCTAGGAGGATATCAATCAGTGGCGCACAGGCTTCTAATCCCAGCTCTTGGGATTCTAAGGCAGGCAGGTCACTGACTTTGAGGCCAACCTGATCTGCGTATTAAATTCCCAACATAGTGAGATCTTGTCTCCCCAACCCCCGCAAGAAAAATCTGTCTTAGTTTAGGACACACTTGCCTAGCAGCTTTTCCCTGTGTTTTGTGGGCTAAAGAAGGGAAGTTAGAAAACGGGGTATTTTTAGCCAGGCAGTCTTCCTTAAACAAGACCAGGATTCAGTTAGGAAGGACAGAACGTGGAACGGGCTTATGTGATGAGTTTTTATTGCCAGACAGCAAATAGTCTGGAACAGAGTAGATGTGAAAGGAAGGACAGAGATGAATTAGGGAGAGACAATATGTAAAAAGCGGGGCCTGGGCAGAAGGCTCGGCTGGGGAGCAGGACCTGGGTTGGGAAGAATCTTTTAGGAGACTACTTTTTCCCAAGGGAATGTGTTCTTGTTTGTGGGTCCCTCTGCAGACACAAGTGAATCAGAACTCACTTCCCAAACCCTTAGTCTGTCTACTCTTTTTCCAGGGAGACCACTGCAATTTTAGCCACGACATTGAGCTACCGAAGAAGCGAGAGCTGTGCAAATTTTACATTACGGGATTCTGTGCTCGTGCTGAGAACTGCCCCTACATGCATGATATCCTTTGCCACTGCGTCTGTTGTGTTTGTCTTGTGTTGCTGCTCCTGGGATCTCACCGGTCAGCTTTCCTTCTGCCCCTTTTACCCTCCTGTCTGAGCTGTTCACATCTTCACCTGAGGAAGTCCACATCCTTTACTCCCCCTCTCTGTAGAGAGTCTGAGGACCATTTCCAAGGCCAGCTCTGTGGGCCAGAACTTGCTCTGGAGTTGAAGTAGTGTTGAGAACAGCCGCTGTCAGCCACTGCACAACCCTGAGTGTCACCTCATCTCCAGAATGAAGGAGCTTGTTTGTTCTTTGGGGTGGGTTCTGAGAAGAAATGTTTGCCTTAATTAGTCATGAACGTGACTTTCCGTGTAAGTTATACCACACCACTGGGAACTGCATCAATGGTGACGACTGCATGTTCTCCCATGACCCGCTGACGGAAGAGACACGAGAGCTCCTAGATAAGGTAATGCCTGAGGTGGCACAGGGCAAGGCCGACAGGAGCCTGACACCACTCTGTTGGCACAGACGACCTTTGCAAGATACATCCGTCTGTATATCACATCTATCTCCTTCCTACAGGAGAGGTTGGGGCAGGGGTCATGCTGCATCCTAACTACAGACTGAGGCAGCTGCACTGGATCCCCTAGGGGACAGTGAAATGAAAGGATTGTCACCTTGTGGTGTTGTGTAGAGAGACTGAGATGCCAAGAGATTGGAAATGTCAGTCTTTGTAGTCACAGGGACTTATGCAGAGAAGGGAGTGGGACCAGGATCTCACAAACCTGGTGCCATTTGACACTCATCCTGGTGTCTGTTTTTCCTCCCCAGATTGGTACAGTTAGTGGGGATGCTTCCTTTTGTCATTTCTTTTGGGAGCCTATCAGTCTAAGAGCTGGATGATCAGCATCCAGTCCCTTCAGAGTGTAATCACTGGTCTTTGGAAGGACCAGCAGTGTCTGATTAAAGGCCGCCCCCTGCTGGAGGTTCAGTGTTCACACTCAAAAGCTGGGGAACCTAGTCTTGCCTCCTGGGTCAGTTTAGTTTTCCTTATAGCTTTTAGTTTTTTAAGTTTGGTTGGGGGGTGGGGGGCGAAGGTTGTCTTTTTTTATTTTTTTTAAAGACATGTTTAAAACTGGACATGTCGAGTTCCAGGACAGCCAAGGCTACACAGAGAAACCTTGTCTCGAAAAACCAAAAAAGAAAAAAGAAAAAAAAAAGACATGGTCTCTATAGTCCTGGTTGTCCTAGAGCTCACTATGTAGACCAGGATGAGTGCTGGGATCAAAGGTGTGCGCCACTGTATCTCCTCTTATTTAAGTTTGCAGTAGCTTTTTGTCTACCTCCCCTCCCTCCTTTTTTCTTTTTTGATTTGTGGCCTACTCTTTTCTCAGTGCTAAATTTGCAGGGTTTCTCTGTCCTGGAACTTGCTGTGTAGACCAAGCTGGTTTCTTACTCAGAGATCCACCTGCCTTCGCCTCCTGAGCACTGGGATTAAAGGGATGTACCACCATGCTGAGCAAAGGTTTTTTTTTTTTTAATGGAAAAAATGTTTTGAAATATTTTAATTTAGAAACAGAAAGGAGAAAAAGAAAGATACAGAGTATTCAGGTATTTTTACTTCCTGGATTTCTCACATTCTCATTTGCTCACCAGTTCCCGTGATGAAAGAATTCTCAGCCACCCACAATAATGTCATTAATAGGGATAGGCATCACATGTCTCACAAGGAAGCTTTAATCCAGGATCACAGATCCTACTGTTGTCACCTTGGCAGTCTCCTAGAAGTCTTTTCTCTTGGCCTTGGTGCATCTTCTAACCAGCACAGTTAAGTTCTTTACAAACTGCCAACTTGGCTAAATGGTATGGCCTGATCCATGATTGTTACCTGGATGGCTGTTTGAGGAGGTAGAGACGCTTAGGTGTCAAGTTTATGCCCAAGTACAAAACATAAATATCCTAAAAGTCTGTCCACAGATAGCCCTCACCCCAGGGAGAGTCACCTATTCTCTCCCTTGTGTGGCAGTGCTTCAGCTACTCTGAGGTGGACTGGCTGTTTTTGTTTGGAACAGTCTTGTGTAGTCCAGGTTGGCCTTGAACTCACTACATACCTACAGTCATTCTTGAACATGTGATCCTCCTGTCTTTAGCTCCCAAGTGCTGAGATTACAACATGCACCACCAAGTTCTGCCCAGCAGATCTGTGGGTATTGACCAACATGTAGATTTGTGTCTGCTCTGTACAAACTAGACATAACACACGCACACACGCACGCACGCACGCACCCACACTTCCTCCTAACAGTTGGAATCCCTCTTTTCCTGTAAATGTACCCGCACCCCAATTCCTTTAGCAGCTGCCCATATGGTTTCTCTCCCTATAGTTTGCTTTTTCAGGGTATCATAGGGATGAGGAACAGGTGGTAACTATGTGGGAGAGCCTGTACCTCTCATTCACAAGGCCCTGGGTTTGATCCCCAGCATCACCCGAGAAAACAAGTGTCTTCTAAGTAGAACTGTGGAGTAAAGCAGGCAAGGGGTGTGCCTTGTGTATGCCATAGGGCATTTTTGATCTGCTTACAGCACTGTGGGTCTCTGCAGTTCAATGCAGTTGCTTGCAAGGTTGAACTCCTCAGTTGATGGTTAGGTTTCTTGATCCAGTTGTTGGTTAAAGTACATTTGTATATTTCTTGTTTGGGCAAAAGCTTAGAATTTGTGACAGCTACCTTATTTGTGTATGCAAGTGGCAAGTGTCACCTTTTTTTTTTTTCTTTAGACAAGTTCTCTGTAGCCCTGGCTGTTCTAGAACTCAGTATGTAGACCAGGCTAACCTTATAGCCATAGAAATTAGCCTGCTTGTCCCTCCAAAGTGCTGGGATTAAAGGTGTGTGCCACCATACCTGGTGATGACTATCATTTTTTTACATAGATAATAGACCTTTGGATTCTAGCATCAGCTCTAATGAAAGGTTTGGTGATACAGCTCAACCCTAGCAGTCATGTTCAACAGGCAGTGGTCATTGTTAGTCAGGAGGCCATGTATGGAAAGGCTACAAGGAAGTATAAGGACAGATAATTTATTTGTGTGTTCCCTCCATTTGACCTGAAATTGCTGATGGGTAGTTTATGTTCTATTCTCTGGTCATTTTCTCATGTGTGTTTGTCATGTTTATGTCATTAGGCTCAGAGTAGAAGACCAGGTTAGGAATGGACTCATCCTCCTCCTTAGGCTGTAGGTCTGTGTTGTAAAAGGCTTCACACATAGGGAAGGCCAGCTGTAGAGCTGTCCATGTCCATGTTAGCAGACATCCCTAAAGGTGCCAGCAAGACTGCTTTCATCCAGTTTGTTACCCAGCAATGCCTGCTAGCTTTGAGCCTCAGGCTTGCCCTCTCTAGTAGCAGTCTCAGATTGTTAAGGATATTGGCCAGGTTTTCACAGTTGATATTGGTAGAGAGAAATGTGCTGTGTTTTGAAGCTTTCCTGGACAAATCTGTCTCGGGTCATTAGAGGCCTATAGACATTGTAAATGGGAACCATGGTGGTGAAGGAAGGCTGCCTTTAAATTTGAGATCTTCCAGGGCTGGAGAGATGATGGCTCAGTGGTTAAGAGCAACACCTGCTCTTCCAGAGGTCCTGAGAGTGAAAAATCCCAGCAACCACATGGTGACTCACAACCATCTGTAGTGGGATCCAATGCCTTCCTCTGGTGTGTCTGAATACAGCTACAGTGTACTCATATACATAAAATAAATCTTTTTTAAAAAAAGAAACAATACTTGAGATCTTCCTGCCTCCTCATCCTCAATGCCAAGATTACAGTTGTGTACCACTATGCCCAGAGTGATTAAGACGATGAATTTAGGTCCTAGACCCTGTGCTCTAAAGACCCTTATAGCAGGTGTGTGTTTTAAGATTTAACTCAGAAAATTCAGTCTGACTTGGTGGAGCCTTCTGATGTGACTTCTTTTGCTTCCCACAGATGTTGGCTGATGATGCAGAAGCAGGTGCTGAGGATGAGAAGGAGGTGGAAGAGCTGAAGAAGCAGGGCATCAACCCCTTGCCTAAGCCACCTCCTGGAGTGGGGCTCCTGCCTACTCCTCCACGGCCCCCTGGGCCCCCAGCCCCCACTTCTCCTAATGGCAGGCCCATGCAAGGTGGCCCTCCTCCACCACCACCACCCCCTCCCCCACCTCCTGGGCCTCCTCAAATGTCCCTGCCAGCACATGAGCCACTGTCTCCACAGCAGCTACAGCAGGACATGTACAACAAGAAGATCCCCTCTTTGTTTGAGATTGTGGTGCGGCCCACGGGGCAGCTAGCTGAAAAGCTGGGCGTGAGGTGAGTATATTGCCCATAGCAGCGCAGGAGCATGGCCTGGCAGAGCTCTGTTCTTCTGAAGCTGTCATACCCCATTTGGGCTTCTGGCCTCAGGCTCCAAGTGAGCACTGCAGGTTTACTGGTTGGGTACTGCTGCCTTTCCTTAGCAGCTTCATCACAAGTACCATTTCCTCTTCTAGGTTCCCTGGACCTGGTGGACCCTCAGGGCCAATGGGTCCTGGCCCCAACATGGGACCCCCAGGGCCAATGGGGGGGCCCATGCATCCTGACATGCACCCCGACATGCACCCCGACATGCACCCTGATATGCACCCCGACATGCATCCTGATATGCACCCTGACATGCACCCCGACATGCATCCTGACATGCCAATGGGTCCTGGCATGAACCCTGGCCCTCCCATGGGTCCTGGTGGCCCCCCAATGATGCCCTATGGTCCTGGAGACTCCCCACACTCTGGAATGATGCCTCCCATCCCGCCAGCCCAGAACTTCTATGAGAACTTCTACCCGCAGCAAGAGGGCATGGAAATGGAGCCGGGTCTTGTTGGAGATGCAGGTATGTAGACAGCAGCAGCTAGGCTGCAGAGCTGGACTCACCAGGGTGGGATGGAGATCCGAAGTGGCTTTTCTTCCTTGGTCCAGTCTTACAGCAGCATTCTAGTCCCATCCCATTCTATAGGTGTTTTAAGTATTATGGGACCCTTTGCCTTGTGGGAGCCAAAGAACTCTTGTGTTTGTTGTCAGTGTAGGAAACAGTACTCATAGTGCTTAGCATCAATCATGAGCAAGGCAAAAAAATACCTTAGGAGGCTGTGCTTATGGTGCCTGGCATCATCAGGAGGAAGGCATGTGCCTTAGACAAGCCCCCTCTTCTGGGTAGTGCTGGCCTTGATAACTCTGCTTGTCTGACACCGTTGGCTGGACAGGTTCTTGCCTCTGTCCTGTGAGGTTAACAACCTCAATGTCCAGTGTAGTCAAGAAAAGCTGCTGTGGCTGGTTGTGGGAGATTCAGGAAGGAGGAGGGACCTGCCCCAGGACAAAACTCAGAGTGTGTGGTCTCTATCCTTGCTATAGTTGTTAGTAGAGGGGATCAGAGAGAGGTCAGATGGCTCATTTCGGTATTAGCCATTGTTAGAAAATAGCACGGGACAGTGTAGAGTAGAGGGATACAGCCACAGCCCTAGAAGGGACAGTCATCTGAAGCGTCTCTGAGAAGGTGGCCAGGTACCACAGCTGGCCAGCTTGTCTGAGGAATGCAGAGACGGCTATGCATCTATCTATCTATAAAGGAATGAGAGGGCGACATCTTAACATATGCAGATGTGTGTGTCACTGGGGTATTGCCTGCTCTACAGAAGTAGGGGGGCAGCAGGACATGCATTCTTGTGGTTCCCCAGCACTTGGGAGGATACAGTGAGACTGCCAATCAACCAGAACAGTAGTGGGAATTTCCAGGTCCCATGGAGTTGCTGACAGCTGATGCACCCAGGTGGAGGCCGGGAGGTAGCCAAGAGTACAGAGACAGGTCATGTGGTTTGGAATTGGCACATTGGAGCCAATGTGACCTGTATGTATGCGCTATGTAGGGCTGGAAGAAGCAGCTAGGAGGATGGGTGCCAAGCAGAGGCAGGCCTTTACCAAAGTTCAAGCTGTTGTGTTGGATGTGAGGATCGCTGCTGCCTCAAAGCACAAGGAGCCTGTGTGGGAGCATAAGCATCCCCGGTGTATTCATAGTGCATGGTTAAGAGTGGGTTTCAGGAGATGCTGGAAAAGGCAGGCCACCAAGATTGAGGGAGGTGCTGTTGCCTGGCCTGAGTTAGTTGGCTTGTTGATGGTAGGTGTCTCTACAGTGAAAGTGAGCTTATAATGTGGGTTCCAGGAACTACTCTTTAGAGCGCAGAGCTGCTATGGTTTCTGTACATTTATTTGGCATGTCTGGTGATTGAAGTTCTATGGAGGTGAAGCCTCAGCCTGTATCCCTAGCTCCTCATAGAGTAGCTCTAGCACAGAGTGCATTCCATCAGGCTCATGTACTGACCAAATTCAGGCCCTGGCAGCAGACCACCTGTCATTGCAGGAGTTCTTACCAGTTTTGCAGTTTGTGGTATATATGTGTATATGGAGGTGTACATAAGCAGTATGCAGGTGTGTATAGGCCAGGTTGACCTATTTGTCAGTTGATTGCTGTGCATCTAAGGCATAGACTCATTTGAACTTAAGAGATTGCCTTTTCATCTAGTATAGCTAGCTAGATCCTGGGACACTCTGCCTACTTACCAAGTATTGATGTTACAGGTCATTGCCATGCCTTGCCTTGATGGCAAACGAGCTGTGTGGCAGTAGCCCACTCTGAACCATCTTCCAGTCCCCAGTTTTTCTATTTAAACTATTTAAAATACCAGACTGCCTCTTTTGGTAGCATGGACCACATCTCTGATACTCAGTATGTTGTCTCAGCTGGATAAGAGTCATATCACATGGGCAAGATACAGAGTTGACTTTTGACAGACCTGGGCACTCTAGCTCACCACCCTACAATCCAGGGACTCACAGTGAGATAGTGGTGTTGTGTCTAATGTACATAGTAGATCTGGTTGGTGAGGGAGGGAAGACTTGCTGTGGCCATGCAAGGGAAGCTGCCATGCCCTAGCCTCCATGTGATCGTGTGCTCGATAACTCTGGTGTCCAGGAATGCTTAGAGGACAAAGTGGGTTGGGGGATGCCCTGAGCTGGACTGAAACTTTAGTGTGTTTTGTTCTCTTCTGGTTCTGCTTCTGGGAGATACAGTGCCTTTCTTACAGACATGTCCAACCCGCAGCATAGGTACTTCATGCAGCTGAGAGAAGCTGTGAATGCACCACAACACAAAATCTTAAACTTAATTAAGCATTACCACTACTGGGCATCATGGCTCATGCCTTTAATCCCAACACTTGGTAGGCAGAGGCAGGTGGATCCCTGTGAGTTCAAAGCCAGCTTGGTCTGTTTAGAGAGTTCCAAGCCATCAAGGGCTGCATAGTAAGCTCTTGTCTCAAAAACGAACAAAATTAGAACATTTTCTCTCTCTCTCTGTGTGTGTGTGTGTGTGTGTGTGTGTATGAGATTACGTTTACTTTGATTATATGCTTTCTCACGCATGAACTTGGTAGATGACAATATCACATTACAATGTCAAATGGTTGGACATACCTGCAAGAAACCATGAGACCTCTCATGGCAGATGATAAACCAAGTCTGCTTCCTGTGAGGACAGCAGCAGCTACCTAGAGGGCTATGGCCTGTCTACAGGAGTCCTGCCTGAGGTGTATGCTGACATCCATAAGTGTCCACCATGTCCTCCCTGAGCTTCATCCTTTACCTGCTCCACCAGCTGGCCCGCTGTGGGCCCCTGCTGGACTCTCAAGGCACCATGCCTGGGGAGGAGGAAGGGACGGGTGGCCATCCTCATCCTCACACCTGCCACCAAGCGTGGCTTTTCCAACGGAGGCCTTCCCGACACAAACCCTCTTCCCTGCCACAGAGGACTACGGGCACTACGAAGAGCTTCCGGGGCAGCCTGGGGAGCCCCTCTTCCCCGAGCACCCTCTGGAGCCTGACAGCTTCCCCGAGGGAGGGCCCCCAGGCCGGCCGAAGGCGGGCGCCGGTGTACCCGACTTCTTGCCCTCGGCTCAGAGGGCCCTGTACCTGAGGATCCAGCAGAAGCAGCAGGAGGAGGAGAGAGCGAGGAGGCTGGCTGAGAGCAGCAAGCAGGACCGGGAGAATGAGGAAGGCATGTGTCCCCCGGCAGGGGCCCAGCCGGCTCTGTGCAGGGACGAGGGGTGGGGCATCTAGGCTGGGTGCTGTGTCTGAAAGTAGCTTGGCAGGGAGGCCCTGTCCTGGACTGCTGCCTCACCATGCTGAGGAAATAGAGGCCAGGGCTGTTCCTCTGTATCTTGGGTTTGGAAGACTCCTGACTGAGTGGAGGAGGGTGGTGGGCTGGTGGTTCCTAGCTCAGATGTGCATTTCCTGAAGAAGCTTGAGAGACATTCTCATGGCCCAATCCCTAGGTTACAAACTTGGGAAGCCAAAACTAAAGAAGGACCAGCCAGCCATAGAGATACAGATCATGAGTGGTGTAGTCAGGCTCAAGTGGTCACCCGGTGGCATCCACCTGAGGGCTGAATGGACCAGGGCTCTCTGGAACTTGGGAGCAAGCTAGTAGAGACAGCAGGAGGAAGGACAAGTCGGTGGCCCCACCTGGGGGGCTCAGGTTTCCCTCCTGGGCTCTGTTTGTGATTGTAATTGCCCTTCCCTGACCCCTGAACTGCTTTGAGGGGCCTGGGGATGCGTGTGTGTGAGCTGTCAGCATGGCTGTTATCTGGACTTCAGACAGAGGTGTCTGGTGCTGGTCTAGCCATATTTGTCTGAACCAAATCTGCTTGGAGGGTGGGAAGAGGCAGTTGGGCCGTGGGCACTGAGGCCCAGACCCACCCTGACTTAGTGGCACCCTACCTCTATTCCCTCTGTGTCTAGTGGACGAGTTGACGACAACTTCCTTGGGTGATTGTGAGGTATTCAGGTCAGACTACCGACCAGGAATGGCACTGGTCTGAGAGAGAAACCATGATGATGTCACTGCCTAGAGCCAGGCCATGCCACCCCCAGCTCCTAGCTGGGGCCATAGGAGATGCTAGCTGAGAGCTGGGAGCACAGAACCACACATCAGGGGCACCTAGAGGTATAAGAAGGCTATGGGATGCAGCCATTCATGTCTCTGTTTGCTCTGCTTTCTCTCAGGTGACACTGGAAACTGGTACTCAAGTGATGAGGATGAAGGGGGAAGCAGTGTCACATCCATCCTCAAGACCTTGAGGCAACAGACGTCAAGCCGACCCCAGGCTTCAGTCGGGGAACCAAGCAGCAGTGGGCTGGGCGATCCCCGCCTCCAGAAGGGACACCCCACAGGAAGCCGGCTGGCTGATCCCAGACTCAGCCGGGACCCCAGACTCAGCCGCCATGCAGAGACTTCAGGAGGGTCTGGCTCAGGGGACTCAGGGCCCTCTGACCCTCGGTTGGCTCGTGCTCTGCCCACCTCCAAGGCTGAAGGCAGCCTTCATTCCAGCCCTGCAGGCCCCAACAGTTCAAAAGGACAGCCCCCTACAGAAGAGGAGGAAGGGGAGAGGGCCTTGCGTGAGAAGGCGGTGAACATTCCCCTGGACCCCCTGCCTGGACACCCACTACGGGACCCTCGCTCTCAGCTGCAGCAGTTCAGCCACATCAAGAAGGATGTGACCCTGAGCAAGCCTAGTTTTGCTCGCACAGTGCTCTGGAACCCTGAAGATCTGATCCCCCTGCCCATCCCCAAGCAGGACGTGCCCCCAGTGCCTGCTGCCCTGCAGTCCCTACCTGCCCTAGATCCTAGACTACACCGTTCCACACCCCCTGGGCCTCCCAATACCCGGCAGCGTCCAGGCTCCACAGATCCCAGCACCTCTGGCTCTAACCTACCTGACTTTGAACTCCTCTCTCGAATCCTCAAGACTGTCAATGTCAACACCCCTGGCCAGAGTGAGAAACCCAGTGATCCCAGGGTGCGGAAGACCCCTACTGATCCCAGATTACAGAAGCCAGCAGATCCTGGGGCAGCCTCCCGTGCAGCCAAGCCCTGTCCCACTGAAGCATCGCCTCCGGCTGCCAGCCCAAGTGGGGACTCGTCCCCACCAGCCACAGCTCCCTATGACCCCCGAGTGCTAGCAGCTGGTGGCTTAGGCCAGGGCAGCAGCAGCGGGCAGAGCAGTGTGCTGAGTGGCATCAGCCTGTATGACCCAAGGACTCCCAATGCAGGTGGCAAAACTGCAGAGCCAGCTTCCGACACAAGTGCTCAGCCCAAGGGCCCTGAGGGCAATGGCAAGAGCTCAGCCTCCAAGGCAAAAGAGCCCCCGTTTGTCCGAAAGTCTGCCCTGGAGCAGCCAGAGACAGGGAAAGCCAGCACAGATGGGGCGACTGCCACAGACAGATATAATAGCTACAACCGGCCCAGGCCCAAGGCCACAGCAGCCCCTACTGCTGCCTCATCCACCCCGCCCCCTGAGGGGGCCACACCCCAGCCTGGGGTACACAACCTGCCAGTGCCCACTCTCTTTGGAACTGTAAAGCCAGCCCCCAAAACAGGCACAGGGAGCCCGTTTGCTGGCAACAGCCCTGCCCGTGAGGGTGAGCAGGATGCGGGGTCCCTGAAGGACGTTTTTAAAGGCTTTGACCCCACAGCCTCCCCCTTCTGCCAGTAGTGTCATGGGGGCCAGTGCTCCCTCCACTCCACCACCCTCCTAGGGTGACATTTAAGGGCAGCAACTAGAGTTTCGGGTGGGAGGTGGGGCAGGCCGGCAGGGTGTTCTTTCTTCACATTTTTCTTCCCCTTTCCCCCCTTTTTTAAATAGTACTTTCTTTGAGTCATAAATTGTATCTAACTGTCTTGGGTTCTGGTCAGTGCTGCAGGCTCCTGAGCTCCTTCTGCACAGTGAGCCACTTATACCCTGCACTGGATAGTGGCAGGTACCCAGCCTGGGACTTCCCTGGAATGAGGGAAGTATAACAGTCTGGGAAAGCACTGAAGGCCACTCACCCTGTGCTGCTGGAAGTTTGACAGAACCACATCACATTGTGTGGAAGCTGGTGCAGGAGTCTCTAGAGCCCCAGGGTCAACTGTCTCTAGCATGCAGCCTGTGACAGCTTCAGGACAAAGCAACAGTGAAGTGAGGAAAATGTCAACAGGAGAGAAAGGGCCTGGCAACCCCCCTGGCCCTAACCTGCTCAGGCCTGTTCATCCCACATCCTCCGTCCAGGGTTTGTCCTGAAAAGTGACACCTTCCAGCCCTGCAGGAGACTCTTGGTAAGACAGACCTGTAGCCAGCAGGCCTGGCAGGAGTGGGACAGCCCCCCTCCCCCCAAGCATTCTCCCTCAGTATTATGTACCCTGTGCCACTGGCCTGACCCTCGAGACAGCTCAAGGATCCGTGGTGTGGCCACCTGCCAGATCCCCAAGGAGAGAGGCCAACAGTGGCCCTGGCAAAGTGTCTGCTAGCTGCTTCCACACCCCTTAGCCATGTTATCTGTAGAGTACCAGATAGTGTTTGCTTTTTCCTCCCAAGCTGACAGAAGCTGGGCATCGGTGATCTGTTGTAGTGTTGGAAATAGCAGGTGTCCAGCTGATGTGTTGGGCCTTTTCTGGGAAAGGGACCAAGCCCCTTCAGGTGGGGAGGCCCAAAGTGTCTGCCATATCCCACATAGTGGAGGCATTTCCACAGCCTCCCCTACTAGCCACCTTAGGGCTGGCCTTGTCCAAAGAGTGGGGTTAGGGAGCAAGGGGCAGAGACTCTCCCTGTGACCATGTCCCTAAGATTGGACCAGGGAACTGGGTAACACCTGCAGACCTTTCTTTCTCTCGCCACGCCCTACAAGGCTGCCTCTTTTATATTGGGTCTCTTGGCCCATCTGCTTCCTTGTTAATAAGGAGACCTGACACACACAGCCAGTGGATTCCCCTCTGCTTTGGGAGGGGACAGGCTCCCATGTCCCATCCCACCCACCCACCATACCCTCCGTACCCCAAAGAGAAATCCCTTCCCAACAGTGGGGCCTGTAGCCAGGGTGGGAGGGGCTTGTGCCCCACAGCCTCACAACCCTTGGGGTCAGTGCACCAAGATCAAGTTGGTTTGTTTGTCATGTGTTTTTTATTTTGTTTTATTTTCTTAAACAATCATCAATGAGATTTGTCTTTGGGCCCCAGCCTTGGCCTCTTGGGCCAAGGCTGGGGCCATGGTGAGCATAGGATAGAAGAGTACAGTGTGGCAGTGTTTGGATCTCCTCCACCCCTTTGGAAATTCCCTTTTTGTAAAAGCCAGGCTTGGTAGTATGCACCTGTCATCCCAGCACTCAGAAGGCAGGGTCAGGGGGATTACAGGTTCAAAGCCAGCCTGGACTATATTAGAGAAAGAAAACAGTCCTTTTGCTAAAGAAAAATTAAATGAATTTTTAAGGCTGAAATCTGTGGGTAAGATGGAGTCTGGAGCCTTCCTCTTGGAACAGTTAGCTGAAGACCCTCATGGGGCAAGGACATCCGCTCAAATCCCCACTCGCCGTCAGGCCACACTTTTAAAGAAACATTGTTCTCTAACCAGGATTGTAACAAAAGTGTAAATAGTATTTCTGAGTTGAAAGTCGATGGTGCAAATATGTATATAACGTACTGTATTTTTACAATGATTGTCGCATGGCTCTCCCGCCCCCTTTTGTACTCAGTATCTGTCTTCCAGAAACCTCACCTGCCTTCTCTCATGTGGTCTCTTAATCCAGTAATTGTATTACTGCCATTAAAGGATGCAGTTATTTTAAACAGTCTGTGAGTCTAGTCTCATCTCTGCCTTGCCAGGGAAAAACCAGGAGAGTGGGGAGTCGGCTGAGTTCTGGTTTGTTTCATTACAGTGAGATGAATCCCAGGTTTCATACATTCTGGGGAGCACTAGGCCTGGGATAACCCCAGACCTCAGATACTCAGATAACAGTGATAACCAGAGCAGATGCACAGGCATGTTATCTTAGCACTTAGGAGGCTGAGACAGGAGGATGCTGAGTTTGAGGCCAGCTTGGGCTAGACCTGAGGTGAAAGGAAAAAAAAATTTTCAGTCATATAAGACTAACTAGAGGGGCTGGATAGATGGCTCAGAGGTTAAGAGCACTGACTGCTCTTCCAAAGGTCCTGAGTTCAATTCCCAGCAACCACATGGTGGTTCACAACCATCTGTAATGGGATCTGATGCCCTCTTCTGGTGTATCTGAAGCAGCTATGTACTCACATAAATAAATAAATAAAAAACCACCACCACCAACAACAACAACAAAAAACCCCCACTCTTGCTAGGCTGTCACAGGAACTTCACCTTGATTGGGTAAAACTGCTACCTCTGACTCTTCTCAGGCTCCGAGCTCTCCCCAAGCGACCTCTCCTCATCTCACCCTTTGAACTCACGTATGGACGTCCGGTCCTAACTCCTGGTCTTTCACCTAAATGCTCTCCCCTCCCAGACCGTCTACTCACCCCATTACTTTGCCACCTCCGTTCTCTCCTATGGAACTTCACTGACCGCCATCTACCATGGCCACACACTGGCTCCTGTCCACTGCCTGTCAACATCGGAGACCAAATCCTGTCCCCTCTAGGTCATCGGCCCTCACCCCTCTCTCCCAAATGGCAGAGCCCTTTTAAGGTAATTCTTGTGATCCCTACAACTGCTAAACTCGAGGGAATCTCTCATTGGGTCCACCTGTCTCACCTCAAACCCTTCATCCCTCCACCTAAAAAGACTCTTCTTCATACACGTCAACCCTAACAGGACCGGGCTCTGCTAAGCTCCGGAGGACGGCGAGACCACCCACCTTGTCCCCAATCCCAGAAAATGAGACTCCACCCTGGCAGAGCTGAGTTCGACCTCACTGGATTAGACATGGGTTTCTTGTCCTCCCCCTGCTGTTCATTTCCATCCAGGGTAGCCCTTCCATCTGGAGATTCAAGATTCAAGAAAACCCACACAGATTACACATAGTCTTTCCAAATAGGGTCAAGAAACTGCTCTGTAGCTGGATGCCAGGAACTGATCCAAATTGCTGTCATCCCTGTATCTGTTTCCCCATCTAAATATTATGATCTCTATACTTGTTTTCTCTTTGACCAGACAAAAGATTATTGTAAAAAATGGCCAGATGAATATGGGAGTTGCCCATATTGGTCTTGTCAGATACATATGCTAGGATCACAGACCAATCATTTCCTCTATCAACACTGCAAGACACTCTTTTTCTACATACAAGACCCCTGGGGCCAGGCAGTGGTGGTGCACGCCTTTAATCCCAGCACTTGGGAGGCAGAGGCAGGTGGATTTCTGAGTTCAAGGCTAGCCTGGTCTACAGAGTGAGTTCCAGGACAGCCAGGGCTACACAGAGAAACCCTGTCTCAAAAAAAAACCACAAAAAAACAAAAACAAAAACAAAACAAAACCAAAACCAAAACAAAACAAAACAAAAAATCCCCTTGGGATTCCAGGTGGGAGACAGGAGTTGTTGGTAAGCTCTACCGTAAAAATCAACCCGGGTCCCCAGTAAGTACCATCTGTATCCAGAGAAAATATGTCTCAATTGCCCAACTCCTAGATATCTAAAAAGTAAGTAATCAAACATTCCTCTGAGGTCCTTACCTCTTTGATATCACCTCTCATAAATGGCACTAACTTGTCATTTCACCTTTTGCTTCAGACCTTGACCTAGGTTACCAACTCCTTAATGTCACCAGGCCTGGTTACTATAAAGATTGTTGGCAATTTATACTCCCTGGAACTAACTCACAATTGACACTTACAGCCTCTCCAGTGACACTGCCAAGTAACCTTACCTCACCTTTTGTCAGCTGCCCTGACTCCGATGTCGCCATGACTCCATACCTTACCTCTATTCCTCTTTGGCGTGGCAGACTGTTTTAAGACTTCCGGGATACGTTCTGTAGGAACGCTAAGCTCCCTAGACTGCAGTAGAACCACAACCCTTGATATATCATCTCTGCCACAATGCCCTGCAGTCCAGAACACATCAATTCTTTGGGACACTCAGGTATATCATCACCTACCCGCCAGCTGGGCAGGAGTTTGCACGTTGGTACTCCTTTTCCCTGAACTGGGAGTAATCCAGGGAAATGAGCCCCTGCCAATCCCAGTTGTAGATATGATAGCTGCCCAGTGTAAGAGGGCAGTTCAGGTGGTGCCACTCTTGGTCGCTACGTGGAAGGTCGCTATACCTTGGAATAGCCATAGGTGCTGGTACTGGAGTTGCAGGGATAATGACTTCCATGACCAAATATAATGAATTCACTTCCCAGTTTAAAAGCAATCTTCAAGAAATGTCTGAAACTGTGCTTACTATCCAGAAACAGATCGATTCTTTGGCAGCTGTGGTGCTTCAGAACCGACGGGGGCTAGATGTCCTGACAGCTAAAGAAGGTGGCCTTTGCCTGTTCCTCCAAGAAGAATGCTGTTTCTACGTCAACCCATCTGGGATAGTGAGAAATAAAATCCAGGAGCTACAGTCAGACATACGGAATTTCAGGGACCGTGAGACCTCCAGTTCTGGGATTTTCAAAAACCCTTTATGGAGCTGGATACTCCCTTTCCTAACGCCTCTCCTAGTCATCTTCCTGGTGTTATTATTCACTCTCTGCCTCATTAATCTTGTTTCTACATTCCTTCAATGACAAATACAAAAAATTTCTAACCAAACTATTAATCAGTTCCTGTTACAGGATTACCAGCCACTGTCCATAGAGGAACCTGTTGCAAATGTTTACCAAGTGGACCCGGATGGTGAAGGTCAGCTACACCCCAAAATTGGCAGCGTCCCTAGACAACAGAAGTAGCTTAAGAGACATGACACCCCCATTTTCCCTTTTCACGATCGGCTTCCCCCTCCTCCTCTTTTTCCTTTTCTTTATGATAAGAAAAAGGGAGATACGTTGGTATCAGGGTATCAGCGCTGCAGATTGGCTCCGAACCCAGTGACATCACACATCAGCGACAGGAACCCACACATCTGTTGCCAAAGCAACTGCCACACATTCCCAGAATCCACCTGGCTCACCTCCCACATTTACCTGCGACTGGCTATGTCACTATCCAAATAAAAGGCAGACCCCTCTTACCCCTCTCTCTCTCTCTCTTTCTCTCTCTCTCTCTCCTCTCCCCCCTCTTCTTCACTGACACCTTTGCCCTTTTCTCTCACAATAAACTTCTGCGACCAGGAACTGTTTTGGCCTGATGTGGTCTGTCCGGACTCGAGCAACATTTCCAACACAACACGGGTCCCCCATGGAGTTCAGAAGAGGGTATCATATCCTAGAACTAGTTATAGGAGGCTGTGAGCTACCATTTGGGTGCTGGGAATTTAACCTGGGTTCCCTTCAACAACAGTCAGTGCTCTTAACCACTAACCCTCTCTCTTCCGCCCTAAGGCCCTAAGTTTTCATGCCCAACAGTACACAAAGAAAACACAAAACTCACACATCTGTAAAACATTCCTTTTTGTTCTGGCCCAACCTCCCTACCAAGAGGCAGCAGTAGCATTTGATAAGTCTTGTGTTTAGTGGTTTGAATGAGATACATACACATATATAACAATATACACACAGAGTAGGCCTGGTTATTTGAATGCTTGGCCCCCACAGCACCATTATTGGTGATTTTGTTTGCGAAGGTTTCCTTGCCAAAGGAAGAACATCACTGGGAGCGGTGCCTCCAGAGAATATGGCCTCACCCTGTTTCCAGTTTGTGTTCTCTCTGCTTCCTGCTGTGGCTGAAGTGGGGTCTTTCAGCTTCCTGTACCTGCTGCTGTGCCTTCCTGCCATGATGGAATCTTACTCCTCTACAACTGTGAGCCAAAATAAAACATGTCTTCTATAAATTGTCTTGGTTATGATGCTTCCTCATAGCAACAGAAAAGTTGGTAAGATGCCGTGTGCTGTATGGGACAGTCACGGTGCTCCTTCAGAATCTAGCCTAGCAGATGGCATTGGAATGATAGTGGTCTTGTACGTGGGACATGCTTCCTTTTGTTCTCATATGCTCTCTGAGCTGCTTCTCAAATGAGAATCAGTATGGGACCACATAAAAAAGTCCAAAGAGAGCCAAGCAGTGGTGGTGACACCTTTAATCCCAGAACTCAGAAGGCAGAGGCAGGCAGTACTCTTGAATTCTATGACATTTCTACACTCAGAGGGAAATATATCATGAGTGTCCTGAGCTGGACATGATGATCCATGTCTATGATCCCAGCACTCCTGAGACTCAGGCAGGAGGATCAAGTTCAAGGACAACCTGTACTATATATAGTACCAGTCTGGGCTACATAGTGTCTTGTTGAACTAAGGGCTGGAGGGGTGCTACACTTTCATGGCATCTACCAGGCTTTATGTGGCAGCCTGAATACTGGGGAAAAAAATACAATACTTCTATCATGCTCTGCAAGATCTTTGGAACCTGATTTATTCTCTCTTTCACAGCACTCTGCTGTGGTTCTCCTGGCTGCCCCTTTAACATGCCACCCGAACTCCAGTCACAGACAGCTTTGACTCAGTTTCTTCCTATTAAGTCTCAACCCTACCTCCCTTACCCTGCAAGTCCCTACCTGCAGCTGAGGTGCCTACTTAACATATCAAATTGGAGCTCAAATTCAGGTTCTCAGGGCATCCCTCAGCTCCTACCTGCTATAGGGCCCTCCTGGCTAGCATACCAGGTGGCCCTTACCTGGAACTTTCTAGCTGAGGGGCCTGGACTGCTTGTCCTATACAATCTAACTATTTTGGTTACCTGTTCCTTTTGTACCTTTGCCCCCATGGCTGCTGCACCAGGACCCCCTTTCCCCTCCCCTCTCCACTCTCCCCACATGCCCCAGCTCAGTCAGGGTCCTGTCCACGCTGGACCCTCCCAGATGTCTCTGCTTCTAGGTATGCTCCTTATTTAATACAATAAACTCTCTCCTCCGCCATACCTAAGCAGTCATGTCTCGTTGGGATTTCCAATCCCAATAAGCCCATATAAAAAACATGCAATTCATCTACTATAATTATATGATACAAGCCTAGATTGGGCAGATCTAGCACTATACTGACTTATCCCCAGCTGTAAGACCCCTTGCTACTTGTAGTTTCTCCTGGCCACATGCTCCATCATGGCTACCTCTTCCTCCCCCTCGTCCTCCATCTTCTCTCCTTCCCCTCTCGTCCTCTTCTGCCTCTTCCCTGCTCCCACTCTCCAGAACTTCCAGTTCTACCTTTCCCCTCCACTGCCCAATCACATGCTCTAGCCTTTATTGACCAGTTAAAATGGGGAGAAAGTTCACATGAGATCACCTGAGATCACTGCTCCTCTGGGGCAACCCCTCTTGAGAAAAACAAAATTAACATCAAAATACAAGCAGCATCAAAGCAACCCACAACCGTATCCTTTCCTTCTTTAAATTTTTTTTCATTCACTTTCTTTTTCTCCTCCTACCATGGCTAATGCTTTCTCAGATAGCTACCCTCAAATTTATCAACTGAAAATGATTTAGTCCACATTACCCGACATGGTTCCCCAGTTCCAGGGTGGCTAAGCCTGGTGGCTGTGGTACATTTGCCCTGAAGTTCAAGGGTGGACTGCAGTTAGTTAGAGGCTTGGCAGGGCCTGGGTGGTCTTATCCTCTTAAATGTATGAGAGGCAGGAGTTGGCTGAGGGCTGGGGCCTCAGTTCCTCTTCTCCCTGCAGGCCTGGTTATATGTCCCACAGCATGGTGGCCAACTTCCCACTTAGAACATCAGAATATCAACTTCTATCATTTATAGGATGAATTTAAAGGTGGTGGTTTTTTTCTAACCCTGCTTGCTCCCAAATAATTGAGATGAGACCTATTGATTGATTCAGCAAGCTTTAAGCACAATAACTGAGCAGATATTCCTAACCCTCTTTGCTATTGAGCTACTTCCCAGTCAAACAACACCCCCACACACCTGAGTTACTTGAATTTAGTCTCCTTGGCTCACTCTGCTGTAGCTGTCTGTCTTCACAGAGTACTCCCTTGGCAACTTCTTATGATGACTGTCTTCTTCCTCCACCTGCTTCATGGACTTTATTCTCCTATAGCCTCACCTGCCTCGTAGCCAACTCCCCCACCCCTTTTCCCTCAGGGCCCCTGGCTGGAATGGAAAGTCCAGTGTGGAGAGTTTTGGTGCCAATTCTAGGAAGTTGGCAAGAATATTAGACAATGGGCTAGGACAAGAAAGTAAGCTCAGGATCTTGATCATCTTCATAAGTCCCTGAATACCATGGGACTTTGTTTATGCCTTGTTTGTTGACTACTTTGTTTATGCCTTGTTTGTTCTTTGGCTAATTTTTTATGCCTTAGAACTGGCCATATTCTTTGCATGTACATAGAATGATATAAAAGCAAACTGGAAAAAATTAAACCTGCCTCAGCATTTGGTGGGGTCATACTATAATGTTGTCTAATTGAAGGGTCCCATTTTGTCTCCACTCAGAAACTAGGCCATAAACCATTTACTACTCATCCTAATTGTAAGGTACTTTGCTTCTGCAGCTGATCTACCTGTCTGGGTTGCTCTAAGGTGAGAAGCTGCAGTCTCTGGTTTAGCACCTCATAGTAAAACCCAGGTTAGGTAAAGAAGCCTTTGTTCTATCTAGGTGGAAATTGGGAGGCTCTAAGTTGAAGTTTCACGAAGAAAAGGGGAGGAAGGCCTGTCTCTGCTCTTTGTTTTCAGCACTTGTATGACTTTCAGAGTGTGTGATCACATGGTAAAAAGTTCACTACGAGTTTGCACATTCATTCGGGTCATAAATTGAATAAGAACAGAGAATGTCTCCGTGCGCACCCACTAGGAGTAATTATCTGGCTAAACATTCATCATTTATTACTAGCTTTTAGGTTCATGGAGAGTTAAAAACCATAACTAAGTTGTCCTTGAGGTTTTGTATAGATAAACCCAGTCAGTATTTTATTTCCTGTCCTTGAACCTGTGGCATACATTCTTAACTCCTTCTTTATGACCTTCAGTTAATGGTTTTTATAATCCCTTGGCATGTGATCTAGGTTTTAGAAGTTTGTTTGTTATCTCAGAAGCAGTTAAACAGTTCTGTTATAAAGGGGGCACTAATGTCTTCGTCTGGGTTGCCATCCTGAAGCAGTTAGGTGACCCTAACATGTTGGTTGTTTCTGTAGAATAAATGCTCTTTGTTCTTGCATACTATCTGAGTCTGGGGGTCTTCCTTCAGTGATACTCGAACACTAACATAACTCTCTCTTTTTTCTTTAGTCCTCACTCCCTCCTTTAGACCCCCATTGACTGACTGAGCTGGTTTGATCAGGTGGTGCCCTCAAAGTTGAGGTTTGAGTTTCAGTGAAGGACATGAAGGGAAAAGGAAGTGCACACAAAGGAAAATAAAGAAAATTTGGGCCAGAGGTGAGTAAACCCTGTAAAGTGGGAATTTTAGAATGCTTTTTGTACATGTGCTTAGAGATATGCTAAAATATAGAGGGGTGAAGATAAGTAAAAAAAGATGTCTCGCTTCCTCTCTGGCTCCCACTGGGGGAATGCCTAGTCCTGGTTCTAGGTCCCTTCGATGGGACATCTGGTTCTCTTCCCTCTCTATTGTCTATCTGGGGTATACCCATCTGTCCATGTCTGTCAGTTTATGTCTGTTGTTTCATTTCATTTCTTGATTGTTGCTCTGTGTTTCATATTCAAAAGAAAAAATGGTTAAAACTTTATCTACTGGAACATTTGGATCCAGCAGGTGGCAGGGGGCTCCTCCCTTGAAATTACAGATAGAAAAAGTAAGAACATTTTTGTCTGTCTAGTCTAAAGATGTGAGTGATGTGTATATCCATGTTGTGTTTGTTTCTGAATGATCCTAAATGTATAAATACATTCTGAATGTCTTGGTTTTAGCTTATTGGCTTATAAGTTATTGGGTATGGTTTAAAATTTGTAACATTGGTAACAGAAAGTTGGCTTGAAACTGGTAATTCAGTGTCAGAGTCAATCTGGCCAATAACACATGGCATGAGCCAACCTTAGTAAACAGGTCTCTAAAGATACCCCTAAATGGGGATAATATTTTATCTAATTCCTATCATAGAATCCAGACTTGTAAAAGATAGGATTTAAAATAATGTTTCTTTAACGAGGTATTAAAAGCTGCACCATCATGCATTCATATACAAGAACTAGCATCCCAACTTTGTAACATGAAAATAATACACTTGGTATTGATTTTAGAGATACTGGATTGTTTACACTGTTAAAAATTGGTTTTGCCTTCCAAAATTATGGCTATGCTTAATATTGCAACAGAAACTTTTAAAAATTATAGTTATATATAGTATATATATATAACTATATATATAGTTATATATAACTATATATATATATATAGCTAATGGAATATTGGCAGTTTATAATTCACTCACAAGCTCAAGATTTTAATCCCCCCTGGAACTCACCCATATTTGTAACTAAGAAAAAAATTAGGCAAATGGAGATTACTGCAAGAGTTACAAAAGGTTAATGAAACTAGGAACTTATGGGAGCATCACATACTCCAGCTGCTATTCAAATATATATATGTGTGTGTGTAAGTGTGTGTGTGTGTGTGTGTGTGTATGATTTAAAATGTTGTTTTTATACTATTCCTTTGTATCCTGATGGTTGTAGAAGGGTTGCATTTACTGTGTCTGCTTGTAATGTTAAAGAACCCATGAAGCGATATCATTGGAACATTTTACCTCAGGGAATGGCTAATAGCCCTACATTATGTCAAAAATTTGTTGCCACTTCAATACAAGAAGTTAGGACTTTGAATCCTTCTCTGTATGTTATTCATTATATGGATGATATTTTATTAGCTCATCCCTCTGAAGGAGTTTTACTACAAGCCTTTGCTCTTATACAACAAGCTTTAAAATCTTGGGGTTTAGTTGTTGCTCCAGAAAAGATTCAAATGCAATGTCCTTTTCAACATTTGGGACATCAGTTATTCCTAAACAAATTGTGGCATAGAAAATTCAAATAAGAAAAGATAATTTACTTACTTTAAATGATTTTCAAAAGCTGTTAGGGGATGTCAATTGGCTAAGACTTCATCTTAAGCTTACCACAGGAGAACTTAAATAGTCTCAGGGGGAATGCAAATCCTAATTTTCCTCAACAATTAACTGCTGAGAGACAAATAGCTTTATGAAAGTAGAAGAAGATATTAGCCAACAACAGATACATTATATAGACTACAATCAATTACTGTCTTTGCATTCTTGCTATTTCTCATGCTTCCACACCAGTTCTTTGGAAAAGGGACCACTAATGTGGATTCATCTTTCTTCATCTCCAAATAAAGTTTTAACACCCTATTATGAAACTGTTGTTATGTTAATACAAAATTGTAGGATAGAATCAAGAAAGTATTTTGGGAAAGAACCTGATGAAATATTTATTGCTTATTCCAAACAGCAATTAAATTGGTTATTGCAGAATACTGATATTGGCCTATTGCATGTGCAAATTTTTCAGGCAAAACTGAGAATCATTATCCAAAATATAAGTTGTTACAATTTGCCTCTATACATGCTTTTGTATTTCCTATAAATTTGCACATGCAGTCCATAGAGAATGTGCTCACTGTATTTATAGATGGCTCATCTAATGGGAAGGTGGCATATGTAATTGGATCACATGTTCATTCTCTTGAGTCCCCCCCCAATTCAACATAAATAATTGAATGACAACTGCTTTTGAATTGTTGAAAAATTGAGGTTTTAATATACTGATAGCCAATATATAGCTCATGGTTTACAATTGCTCAAAACTGTTCCCTTTTTAGATACTTCCAATTCTCAAATTTTGTACTTATTTATGCAAACACAACTCAATTTAAGAGAATGTACTGTTCCTTACTTTATAGGAAATTTAAGAGCTCATACTTGGCCGGGCAGTGGTGGCGCACACTTTTAATCCCAGCACTTGGGAGGCAGAGGCAGGAGAATTTCTGAGTTCGAGGCCAGCCTGGGCTACAGAGTGAGTTCCAGGACAGCCAGGGCTACACAGAGAAACCCTGTCTTGAAAACAAAACAAAACAAAACAAAAAAAAGAGCTCATACTGGATTGCCTGGACCCCTTAGTGAGTGCAACGCCACAGCAGATTTGTATACCAGGCAGATTATAGATCTTTCACAGGAAAAATTAGCCAAACAATTTCATTCTTTACATCATCAAAATAGTAACAGCTTGAGATAACAATTTGGTATTTCTAGAGAATGTGCATATCAAATCGTAAAGACTTGTCCTCATTTTCTTCCTGTACCACATAATGGTGTTAATCCTTGAGGACTCGTACCTAATCAATTATGGCAAATGGATGTTACTCATATTTCTGATGTTGGAAAAGTAAAACATGTATGTGTGACTATTGTTACATTCTCAGGCTTTCTTGTTGCAACTGCTTTAACAGGAGAAGCAACTAAAAATGTAATTAGTCATTGCCTACGTTGTTTTTCTATGCTGGGTGTTCCAAATCAGATTAAAATAGATAATGGAACTGGATATTGCAGTCATGCATTTGAGACAATCTGTCAACAATTTAATATTATCCATACTACTGGGATTTCTTATAATCCTCAAGAACAAGGTATTGTGGGATGGGCCCATGGAACTTTAAAACAATATCTTCATAAAATAAAAAGGGGAAGATTTTATTCCCGTATACCACAAAACTATTACACCATGCTCTTTTTATTTTAAATTTTTAAATTTTGGATGTTCATGGACACTTGCTTGCTAAATTTTTGGCATCCTCACACTTCCACTGCGCATGCTTTAGTGAATTGGAAGGATGCTATGGCAGGCCAATGGTATGAACCCAACTCTATATTCATATGAGGAAGAGGGCATGCTTGTGGTGATTTGCAGAATGCTGAAGGAGTGTGGTGACTGCCAGAGTGATTGGTGAGACATGCTGATGCTGGGAGAAAGAATGATGCTGAGCACGAGCTTCCTGAGTGCCCTGACAATGGTGACAGGGAAGCTGTACTGGGCATATGTTTCTGACCCACATTTGCACGCCTATATTCTAGACTGAACAAGCTGTCCTGCCTCAAGCTTTTAGAGCTTGTGGAACAGAGAATATGGAGACTATAGAAACTGCCTTTGAAAAATTAATCAAATAGAGAAGTTGTATTATGACCCTTCTCTTTCCTTTTATGTGACCAGTTATTCTGACTCAATCATTAACTGGTCTGGAAATCAATCCAATATTGGAAAAATGGGGAAAAAAACAGTGGGCATTTGGAGAGCTGGTTTTGGACATTTTCAGAGACATATTTAAAAATTGACAGCTGTCTTGCGTGATATTGCATTAGCAATAGATAAAATTGGGACAGGATCTGGATTTCGAACAAATGTTAGTACATGTGTTAAAGCTCCTAATCTTTTATGATTATGTTATATTATGTTATGTTATTTTAAGTTGTATTGATTATACACTTTCTAATGGTGTTAGTGTGTTGAAATCTGTCATGTCTGTTATGGTGGTTTATCAAGCAGCTTTTGTTTTATTGCCCGTGAGTATGACAGGACCTTGGTATTCTGAAAAAAAGAATACAAATATTGGAAGAAGTGTGTCAGGCTTTAAGCAGAAGCAAGAGGGTAGTGGGCTTGATTATTGCCAGTATAGCATCAATAATCTCCAACTGCTTTGATGCAAGAAGATAGCCACTTTATTGTTAATCATTTAGCAAAAACATTAGTAATGCTCCAAGTATTCAAGAACATTTAGATAGTTGTTTGGAACAATGAATTGATGCTGTTTTGGATACTGTTAAAATTATTGGGGAGGAGGTTCAGAGTTTAAGAGTAAGAAGCCATCTTGAGCATTATGCTACATACCAGTGGATTTGTGTCACTCCTAAAATTTACAATGACAGCCAGTATAATTGGGAGACAATTCAAAGACATTTACAGAGTGTTTGGCATAGTTCTAACACCTCTCTGGATATTTGACTTTGCATATTGAGATTATGAATTTAAAGAATGCTGCTCTGCTGAGCTTTGATGCTGTGGATATTGCTGATAAAAATTAGTTGTGGATTAAGGTCAGTATCTCCATCTTGGTCAAGCTTCAAGAATAGCTTATAGAGTTTAATCATGTTAGCCCTTCTTGTCCTGGGAATACTTTTATTCTTGCCCATTTTAATAAAACTTGCCTTTAACAATATCACATTTTGGGGGCCAAAATACATGATTTGAAACTGAAAAATTTGAAGGAGTTGGTTTTCTTCCTCCACTCATTTGCCTGTTCTGGGGATTAAACTAGTGTCATTAGGTTTGGGGGTAAACATCTTTACCCACTGAGGTCCACCTTCTCCATGGATGTTAGAGATCTGAATGCCTGTCTTTATGCATGCACAGCAGGTACTTTACTGATTAAACCACTTTTTCAGCCCAGAGAATCAAAAACATTTAAAAAAAAAAATAGTCTGGCAGTGGTGGTGCACGCCTTTAATCCCAGCACTCAGGAGGCAGAGGCAGGTGGATTTCTGAGTTTGAGGCCAGCCTGGTCTACAGAGTGAGTTCCAGAACAGCCAGGGCTACACAGAGAAACCCTGTCTTGAAAAACAGACAAACAAACAACAACAACAAGAAAAAACAAAAAAAGAAAGAAACTGAAAAATGGATCCCCAGAAAGAGCCATTAGTCATTAGTTTAACAGGCTGGCAGTCAATGTCGGGTAAGATTTTACTTAGAGCCTTACGAACCTAAGACAGATGTGCGTCGCCTTGGATAATGCATTTTCAATGATGACTAAGGAAGGCATTCTTGTCAGAACAACCTAAGACAGGCGCAATCTTGTTTAGGAAATAAAACAGGGGAAGATGTGAAGAGTTCTTGGTGCTGCTTCAAGGATATTGCCAGGAATTTGACATTGAGCTAGGGCAAGGAGGTTAGCCCAAGATCTCGATCATCTTGATAAGTCCCTGAATACCATGGGACCTTTGCCTTGTTTGTTCCTTGACTACTTTGTTTATGTTCTAGAACTGGTTATATTCTTTGCATATACCTAGAATGACATAAAGGCAGACTGGAAAAAAATTAAACCCACCTCAGCACTGACTGAAGTCATGTTATAGTGTTGTCTAATTGTCTCTTTTTTCTTTAATACTCACTCCCTTCCCTGAGACCCAGTTGACTGAGCTGACTTGGTCAGACCAGCCATTCTATCTCTTCTGCCCAGTCATTGGCTATTCAGCCTTTTATTAACCAATCAGAGAAAATTGGGGAGCATCTTCATACCACATTGCCTGGGGACATTCTTCAACACTCATGCCAGTGTCCATGTCCAGACTATATCTAGATGGGTGCTGCACAGAAATACACATCTGAATACACATTGCACAAGATCCTCCTCCACTGGTCACTTCTATCATACTGTATTTTTTTTCCCCCACACAGGGTCATATAGCCCTGGCTGGTTTGAAACATTCTTTGTAGTCAAGGATATCCTCCTGCCTTTATCTCCGGAGAGCTGGAATTACTAACAGGTGTGTATACCATGCTAGGTTTATACACTGTTGGGAGTTGAACCCCTCACCAATGAGGCTACATCTCCATGATGGAATTCTCTAATACCAACTGTAAGTCAGACAAGTTCTGGTGGGACATGGCAAGGTGTAACCTACCAAGGTATAAGGGCTGGCTGCCATAATCGCTTATCCTTTACCTCATCATCTTGATTTATTTTCTTTTGAAAAAAAAATCAAGCCAGGAGTGGTATCATACACCTTCAATCCCAGCACTCAGTAGGCAGATGCTGGCAGATTTTTGTGAGTTAGAGTCAGCCTGGTCTACATAGTAAGTTCCAGCACTATGTAGAGAGACTCTGTCTCCAAAAAAAAAATTTTTTTTTAAAATTAAGAACAAGACAAAACAAACAAAAGGTGAGAAAGGCCTGGCAGTGCTGCATGAGCTTTTAATCCCAGCAGTTTTGAGGCAGAGGCAGGTAGATCCCTGAGATCAAGAAAGTTCTAGAACAGCCACACTGTAGTGCCAGGGAAATGTTAGTGATCCCTCAAAACAAAACAAAACAAACAAACAAAAACAGACAGGAGCCATCTGATGCAACTCACAGCAGGGTCTTTATTCTATTTGAGCTGCCCCCCCCCCAACCTGTTAGTTTACCTGAATTCAAACTTAGTTCAGGTTCTCTAAAATGGAGCCTGAACTTAAAAAGATTTGGCCACATATCCCCCCCCCTTTCTCTTGTGACTATTAGTCCCTATCATGGGACTTCCTGAAGCTGCATGAAAACAGTTACAGGGCTCTATCTTTGTGGTGTCCCTGGGGCTTGGGTAGTGGCCCATCAGTGGGAGACAGGAGGAAGTCTTGAAGCTGAATTCTCCTCTTGCTGGTCAGGGTTGTCTTCAACTGCATATGGCTGTGTGGTGGATCCACACTGTAACTCTGTGGCACAGGGACCCTTTCAGTGAAGTTGTAGTGACCCCTGGCAGTGTCTCTTGACTAGACCCAATCTCCAGACTAAAGTTGGTAGAGTTCAGGAGGTGAACCTGTTTTATAGAAAGCACGAAGTTTAAGCCAAACACATCTGTGTGCCCATTGGTCACATTCAAAATTGTATAACAATTAGCAATCATCTGTTTCTGTAATAACTTCTGTCAGTAGGAAAACCAAATGTAACTTTAAAAGGGGTGAGTCCCATGTAGGATGGGGAGTTCTGTACTCTATAAAGGATGAAAGGGAGAAGCGTCACCCTGCCACCCTCAGTCTCTAAGGTCAATTTAATTAAGGTCTCTTTTAGGGTTCTATTTTTCTTTTCTACTTGTTTTTGAACTCTTCGTCTGTAGGAACAATGAAGTTTCCAATCAATCCCCAGATATAAACTAATCTCTAACTTATCTGGAACACAAATGTAGGTCCATTGTCTGACCCTATAAACTTAGAAAAGTCATACCTTGGAAGAAATTTTTTAGTAGTTTCTTTGTTACAGTCTCTATAGTCTCATGCTTAGTTAGGAAAGTCACAGTCCATCCTGAAAAGGTATCTATGAACACCAGCAAATATTTATATCTTAATTTTCCTGGTTTTACCTCTATGAGGTCTATTTCCTGATAGAATCCTGGCTTGGTGCTCTGGTATTGAGTACCAGCGTTCTGCTCATTGGCAACCACATGAGTCAATTGACAGGCTTTATACTTTTTAACAATTTTAGCTGTTTTCTGGGTTTGGGGGTTGGTTTTTTTTTTTGTTGTTGTTGTTGTTCAATTCAGGGTTTCTCTGTGTAGCCCTGGCTGTCCTGGAACTCACTCTGTAGACCAGGCTGGCCTTGAACTCAGAGATCCACCTGCCTCTGCCTCCCGAGTGCTGGGATTAAAGGCGTGCGCCACCACTACCTGGTTTAATTTTAGCTGTTTTCAAATTAGCATCTTTAATTATGATGTGGGACTGGTGGATTAAATCTTGCATTCCCTGGGATCCCATGTGTGTCAAACAATGAATCATTTTCAGTATGTTTAGACCCATTTTCTTGGTACAATTAGTTTGTAGTCAGCTGTACTCTATCACCTCTTATGACACTGAGATACGCACAGGTTTTTGGCCCAGATCACATCTTCTGTTTGGTCAGAGAGTGTGGGGTCTCCTGGGACTAGTGCAATCAAGGACATGAGGGGCCCAATTTCTAGGGCCACAGACTGGGCTGTATTGTTGCCTTCTGGGATGGAGCTTAGTTCTTCCTTCTGCCATCAGAAGGCCTCTCTCTATATAAATAGATATGAGTGGTAGCAAGAGCACACTGGCTATCTGAGTCTCTTGTCTTTTCTCAGACCCAACACCTTGGTTAGAGCTGCCAGTTCAACTTTCTGGGCTGATATTCCTACCAGGAGTGGCTCCACACATGTGATCTTGGTGTTTGAGACCACTGCTGTCCCAGCATACCTCTGCCCATCCTGAATGGGGTATTGCCATTGGTGAACCACGTTACCTCTGCATTCATCTAGGGGGTATTTTGGTCCCATGGATGTGGGCCAAAATGTCTGAGCAGTCATGCAGAGGCCTATGGATCAAAGTCAGGGTCAGGCAGCAGGAGAGCTGAAAAGTTATCTGGGACATTCAAGAAGGAAGGCTGGTAATGAGTCTTCTGGCATCATCTTTAACCAGAAGGACATTGCTGCACTGATGTGTAAAGAAGGTTGGGGGGCAGCTTCTGCCAATTGGTGACACATTGGCCATTGGCTGACGCCAGGGCCCTGAGTCCCCTGGGTCTAAGTAGTTCTCCTGTAGTTGGCAGAGTAAGGCCTTCTTGGAAGAGGCACAATAGTCCAAATTTTTCAGGGACTCTAAGAGGTCTTGGGGTTTTTATTTCTGTTGCCACTGGAAAGTCACTTATAAACTGATGAAGGACTTTATCGTCAGGTTTTAGCAAGACAGAATGTTGATCTTTATTATCAACAAAAAGCTGTATCATTTTACTTTTAGGGTTACCTTGGGCTTGGGGATGGGACACTTTTGATCTTTAGGGCCTGTCTTAGTCAGGGTTTCTACTCCTGCACAAACAACATGACCAAGAAGCAAGTTGGGGAGGAAAGGGTTTATTCAGCTTACTCTTCCACATTGCTGATCATCACTAAAGGAAGTCAGGACTGGAACTCAAGCAGGTCAGGAAGCAGGAGCTGATGCAGAGATCATGGAAGGATGTTTCTTACTGGCTTGCTTCTCCTGGCTTGCTCAGCTGGCTTTCTTATTGAGCCCAAGACTACCAGCCCACAGATGGTACAACTGACAAGGGTCCCTCCCCCCTTGATCACCAATTGAGAAAATGCCTTACAGCTGGATCTCATGGAGGTATTTTCTCAACTTTCTCTGGGATAACTCCAGCTTGTGTCAAGTTGACACGAAACCAGCCAGTACAGGGCCCCTTCCCCCCTTATCTTCTTCTGAGGCTGTTTTAGGCATCTCCTGGTCTGGCTGTGGCTGCCAATATTATCTTTGCCAGGTCTGGAGACTGTTGCTTCTGTCCTCTCATTTGCTTCTCCTCTGCAGTCTCTCTTCTATTAAATACTCTTTGTCTGCCACTATCACTAAGTTTGATTCCCAGTACCGGGGATTAGATCGGTAATAATGTTTTGGAAAGAATGTAAGGACAGGCATGAATTTTCAGAGATGGCATCTTATTAACATCTACATAAAAGAAAAACTAAAGAGGAATACAACAAAATAGTTGTGTGTCCTCTTTAGTGATGTAACTGGTAGTTGTTTCCGTGAGTTCACCAGAGTTTTGCAATTAGTTTAAGCAACTAGTATAAATTTTGTTTCCTGACTGTTGAGAACAGTTACTTTTTGAAACTACAAGTCCCAGCAGACATTGCGCCGCACCCTGCTGCCCGTCGAACTGCCTTCCGTGCATTGATCTCTGGGATTTGTAGTCTGATGATAAAAATAAGGTGGATCACACACTACCGGCACACATAACTGAGGTGGAGACACAGCCGAATACACCAATAGGTATTGCGTTCCGGTATTGAGTTGCGGGTAGATCACCAATGGTCGTGTCGCTTCTCATGAGTGATGTGACTTTCAGCCTACAATAGGCCCGTGGGGCGGAGCGCGTGTCGCGGCCCCATTACGAGCCATGGGAGGCGGCTGGTGGTGGGCTCGGGTCGCGCGCCTGGCCCGCCTGCGCTTCCGGGGGTCTCTGCAGCCGCCTCAGCGGCCCCGCAGCGGGGGCGCGCGGGGGTCCTTCGCCCCCGGCCACGGTCCACGCGCGGGAGCCTCGCCGCCCCCGGTGTCCGAGCTGGATCGCGCGGACGCTTGGCTCCTCCGCAAGGCACATGAGACAGGTCAGTGGCAGGGACCAGGGTCTTTCGCGCCAGGGAGAGGGGTTCCGGTGTGCACGTAGGAGTGGCGGCGAGAGTAAGGCAAGCATCTGCTGGGAACAGGGCCTGTGCTCAGCGGGGGCAACTTCCTCATGTGAGCGTAGGGAAACGGTGTTGGGAAGGGGGGTAGGAGATTCTGCAACCTGGCCGCCGCATAGGGCACCATCTTTTGGGACCTGGATAATGGGGTACAGCAGGGATTAGTGGTGGTGGGGTTACGGTTAGGAGAGGTAGCTGGCAGCACCACACTGCCTAGGCGAGAGACCGTTCCAGAGACAACTTGGAGGGAACAAGTTGCCTGCGACAGGGGCATCGGTTAGGACTGCAGACAGAGAGGACCACTTGGAATAAAACAAGAGTGTGGCTACCCGCATAAGATGGGGAAGTTCCAGATTGGACCAGCGCATAACCAATGGTAGAGAAGGTGGCTGCTGATTGGAGGCAGAGGTGATCTAGGTTGCAGGGGGAGGAATCTCAAACAAGGCAATGGGTTGAGAGATTGGAGCCTGACTGGTATAGAATGGGGCTAGTAGTGGGAACAGCCTTTTGGCAGCACTTAGGGACTTGAGTGGTGGGGAGATGTGGACGGGTGGATGAGGCCATGCTAGGTAGGAGAGGTTACCACGCAGGGGAAGGGGGAGGCTGGAGGAAGGCCTTTGTGGAGTTTGTCCCAGAGATCGGAGAGAGAGAACTACAGGATGCACAAGTGAGCCGACTTGTGAAGACTTTCTATCTTCAGATTGAACGTCTTCAATTCGTGCTCTAGATTTTGAATGTCTGAGACAGAAGGGTGAAGGACTTGCATGGGGCTTCCCAGAAGGGATCCACATCTAGAATACTTTTGTGGCTGAATAGGGTGAGAGGGGATCTAGGAAGCAGAGCTTGGCTGATGCAGAGCTCCACCCCCCAACTCCCCGCAGCTTTTCTCTCCTGGTTCCGAAATGGACTTCTGGCATCAGGCATTGGGGTCATCTCCTTCATGCAGAGTGACATGGGCCGGGAAGCTGCCTATGGTGAGTACAGACCATCCCCTCCCCCTTTTCCTCCAGTTCTGAGTCCTCTTACCCTAACAGTTGTAAAAGGAGAGCACTCCCTTTTCTCTTGCCTCACTGGTGTAAGCCCCTCTTACACCTTCATCAGCATTGTGAGGAGTCCTTCAGACAGTTTCCAAGTGGCCTTGAATTATGTGTACACCTTTGTCTATACCCCCAGACCAGCCCCTTTGGATATTGGATTTCACCTCCAAGTCCCAGATACCTCCGTTTACAAAGTCTCATGTACTTGAGCCCTTGTCTGCCTTTATTTATTTATTTATTTATTTATTTATTTATTTATTGTTACAATGGGAAGGAAACCAGCCTACTAGTTAAGTGCTGTATCACTGAGCTACACATCCTCAGCCCCTTACTGGTGAATTTTTTAGCCCTGTGCTCTACCACTGAGCCACGCCCCCAGCCCCTCATTGGAGGATCCTAGGTAGGTTCTCTACCACCGAACTACATCTCCAACCTTTTTGTTTTTTAAGATTTATTTTTATGCGTATAAGTGTATATGGAGACCATGTGCATGTCTGGTACCCATGGAACCAGAAGAAAGCACCAGAGCCCCTCAGACTGGAGGTACAGAAGGTTGTGAGCCACCATGTGGGTGCTGGGAACTGAACTCAGGCCATCTGCAAGAGCAAGTGCTCTCAACCTTGGCGCTGTCTTTGAGACAGTCCAAGTTACCTTACACTAGCTGGCACCCCTCCAGCCTCTCACTAGCTGATGTTTGAAGCCTTGCCCGGCCCTGTGCTCATACTGACTCATCCTCCCTACACGTCACCCTGGCAGCCCCTTGGGACACCCTGGACCCTGTAACTATTGACTACTGCTCCTTCTTCCACAGGCTTCTTCCTGCTGGGTGGCCTTTGCGTGGTGTGGGGCGGAGCCTCCTATGCGGTGGGTCTGGCAGCACTGCGGGGACCCATGCAACTGTCGCTTGCTGGTGCTGCCGCTGGTGTGGGGGCAGTGTTGGCTGCCAGTTTGCTCTGGGCTTGTGCAGTAGGTCTCTACATGGGCCAGTTGGAACTGGACGTGGAATTGGTGCCTGAGGATGATGGGGCAGCCAGTACAGAAGGCCCAGATGAAGCGGGCCGTCCACCCCCCGAGTAAACAGCAGGGCTGTGGGGACTGGCTGGGCCTGACAACTGGGACATTAAAACCTGACCCTTCAGCAGTTCAAGACTCTTGAGTGATAGCTCCTGTTCTGGGGAGGTGGGGAGGGGAGAGGACAACCAATGGGGATGAGGCAAGATGGCTCAGTGGGTAAAGCCACTTGCTCCCGAGTCTGACAACCTGAGTTTGATACTCAGGACCCACATGGGAGAGGGAGAGACCTAATTTCCACACCATACCACAAATGGACACACATACAAGTAAATAACTTTAAAGGAACAAGAAAAAGCGATCATGAGAGGCAGAATCCCTGGGGATGGAACCCCTCAGGGAGTGGTGTTTAATTCTCAAGAATGACTCCAGGACTTGATGTATGCCTCAGGTTTGGCCCTCCAGTGTTACACTGTTTTCAGTCTCCCTTCCGCTGCACCCTAGTACCTGTGGGCCCCGGATAGGGCAGGCCCAGTGTAGGGTAAAAAGCCTCTGGAAGCGAGGGGCCTGGGCCCAGCCTATGCAGATGTGGGTACATCAGGCTCAACTCTGCAGGGCCATAGCGGATGGTGCCTGGGGTACACAGGCTTCGCACAACGGGTGGCAGGAAGCCTGCATGAAGGAGGGCAGGTGAGGGGTCCCCAGGAGTTGTCAAGCCCCATGGCAGTACTGGATCGTGCTTCAGGGCCCCTGCCCGGATGACAGAAGTGAATTCTGGCCGAGGTGGAGCCGGTGGATCTAAGACCTCTTCCTCTCCACTGTCCTCTGTGCCTCTAGCTTCCTTCGGGCTGGACTCCACTTTGATGCGTTTGCCTCGGGCCTGAGGATCCTTGTCCTTGTCCTGGTCCACAGGCACAGCCTGCTTCTGGTCAACTGGAGGCTCTTCCTCTGAAGAAGATACTTTATATTTATTCTTTGTGGAGCTCTACTGCTGAACCACGCCCACAGCCCCTTATAGCCTGCACCCACGGGAAAGGGGGAGAGGCCAAGAGAGATGCTGTACCACTGAGCTGCATCCCCAGCCCCTTACTGGGGGATTCTAGGCAGGGGCCCTACCACTGAGCCACGTCCCCAGCCCCTCACTGGGGGATTCTAGGCAGGGACTCTACCACTGAGCCACACCTCAGCCCCTCATGGGGGTGGGGGGAATTCTAGGCAGGGGCTCTACCACTGAGCCACGTCCCCAGCCCCTCACTGGGGGATTCTAGGCAGGGGCTCTACCACTGAGCCACGCCCCCAGCCCCTCACTGGGGGATTCTAGGCAGGGGCTCTACCACTGAGCCACGTCCCCAGCCCCTCACTGGGGGATCCTAGGCAGGGGCTCTACCACTGAGCCACGCCCCCAGCCCCTCACTGGGGGATCCTATATAGGGGCTCTACCACTGAGCCACGCCCCCAGCCCCTTACTGGTGGATTCTCCTCTGATGGAGTCTCCTCAGGCCTACTGTTGAACCAGATTCTAAGCCTTCGTTTGACTTTCTGTGTGGCTGAGGGTATGGAGGTAAAACACCAATCCTGGCACTCTTCCTCTATCACCATCATCATCATCACTGTTATCACCGTGTGTACGATAAAGGCATACATGCCATCATGAAGGTGTGGACCAGGTCAGAGGACAGCTTTGCTGAGCCGGATTTCTATTTCTGCCTTTATGTGGGTTCTGAGGATCAAGCTCAGGTCTTCAGGTTTGGATCGGTACCACTGAGCTATCTTGGTAGCTGCATTTGTAATTGCTCTGTGTATGTGAGTGTGGGTGCACAGTTATCATGATATACATGTGGGGGTCGCAGGGCATGGCATTTCTACCTGACGAGCCATCTCACTGGATTGTTGTTCTTTGAGACAGAGATACTTACTGAACCTAGAGCTCATATGTTTCTGGCTAGGCTGGCTGGCCAGTAAACTCCTGGGATCTACATGTGTCTGCCCCCTCTCAACTGCAATCACCCAGATATTATACGGGTGCTGGAGATCCAAACACAGGTCTTTTGTTTGCTTGGGTTTTGGTTTTGTTTTCGACACAGGGTTTCTGTGTGCCCTGGCTGTTGTGAAACTCACTCTGTAGATCAGGCTAGCCTAGAGCTCACAGAGATCTGCCTGCCTCTGCCTCCCGGGTCCTGGGATGAAAGGTGGGTGCATACTACCACCTGGCCCACACAAGCCTTGTATACACTGGGTCACCTCCCCAGACGCTTTTACTCTTTGAGACATAGTCTTGCTAAGTTGTCCAGGCTAACCTTACCTTAGCATCTCTCTGCCTCTCCCCAGTCCTTCACCAACACACCAGCCTCAAAGGAGGCTTTGGAAGGAATGCATGTGTCCCAGCCCTTGCTCTTGAAGTGTAGACACAGCATGGTAGGCCTGCAGTTCTCAAGCCCCAGTGGATTTTTTTTACCCCCTTAGGCACACAGCAGGCACCTCCCACAGCACAGCTAAGACCCATCCAGCCCAGTAAAGCCTTTCTGAGAAGTCCCAGCCAGACTTCTACAGATATGGGACTCTTCAGCACACCTTCCCTTCAGCCATAGAACTTCGTATGGTACCGGACATAAATCACCTGAGTAGTCCTGAGAGACAGCCACTGGCTACATGTTGCTGGTGACTATCTTAAGTATGGTGGATAGATTTGCGGATGAAGATGTTTAATTTGGGGGTAGGATGAAGGCTTTTGGGTTTTTTGTTTTGGTTTTGTTTTCTTTTTGTTTGGTTGGTTTTTTTTTTCGAGACAGAGTCTCACAATGTAGTTCCGGCTGGCCAGGAACTCTGTAGACAAGACTGGCCTTGAGCTCAGAGATCTGCCTGCCGCTGCCTCCCAACTGCTTTGATTAAAGGTTTGCACCATCATGCCCCTGCTTGATTGTGTTGTTTTTGAGGCAAGGTCTCACTGTGTAGTCCTCCTAGTCTAGAACTCATTGTGTAGACCAGACTGGCTTCAAACTTACAAAGACCCACCTGCCTCTGAGTGGCGGGAATAAAGGCTTGTCCTGAGACACTGCTCCCCACCCCAGCTGTTTTTAATTTTTAGAGAACTGTTATTCAAATTGTTCAGATGCTTTGCCTGCATGTGTGTCTGTACTCTATGTGCATGCCTATTGCCTCTGGAGGCCAGGAGAGAGAGAGAGCATTAGTCTGGAACTGGAGTCGCAGACGGTTGTGTGTTACCATGTGGGTGCTGGGATTTTAACCCCAGTCCTCTGCAAGAGCAGCCAGTGCTCTTTCTTGCTCAATCTTCCTGGCCCCATTTAGAATTATTTAACGTGTATGTCTGTTTTGCCTTCAAGTATGTCTACGTATCACATGAATGCCTGGTGCCTACAGAAGCCAGAAAGGGGTATCAGGTCCCTGAGAACTGGAAATATGGGTGGCTTTGAGCCCTGTGGATGCCGGGAATGAAACCCGAGTCCTCTGCAAGAACAAGAGCCTCAGCTGGGGAATTTCTTCTTTCTTTTGTTCCATTGAGACAAGGTCTGTGTAGCCCTGGCTGTCCTGGAACTCTGTAGACCAGGCTAGCCTTTGAAATCACAGAGATCCTCCTGCCTCTACTTCTCGAGTGCTGGGACTACAGGTGTGTGCCACCACTGCCTGGTTCCACTTTACATCTTGAGACAGTGTCTCTCAATCAACATTGATCTCGCCAGTTCAGCCTTAGGAATCATCCTGTCTCCACCTCCCCAGCACTGGGGTTATAGACCTGTGTTTCGCACCTGGCTTTTCTTAATAAGGGACTACACCTGTGTCCTTAAACTTTGCTGGCAAGCACTTTACCCATCGAGTCATCTCTCCAGCCCGAAGGACATTTAACTTCAGCTGTTATTGTAAACAGCCACATATTTTGAAGGTAGTCCCAGTGGTCCCTCAGTCTTCCCTGGGTGTAGAGATGGGAAGGGGTTAGCTTACCTGTGGGCTCTGGGCCCGGGCTGGATGGCTCCTCCTGAGACACAATGGCAGGAAGCTGGAAGGCATCCAGGGGTGTTTGACCACCTTCGGCATGGCTGGGGACAAGATGATGGAACTGAAAGCCAGGGGTCTTGGGACAGCAGTGAGTATAGACATTTTCCAGTATGGAACTTGTGGATACTACCCCGCGGCACTATAAGCTTTCTATCAGACCTATAAACTCCTAGTTGGATACACATACATACACACACACACACACACACACACACACACACACCCCTTGAATTAAACCCAAGAGCCTCCTATATGCTAGGCAGGGGCTCTACCACTGAGCCACGCCCCCAGCCCCTCACTGGGGGATTCTAGGCAGGGACTCTACCACTGAGCCACGCCCCCAGCCCCTCACGGGGGGATTTTAGGCAGGGGCTCTACCACTGAGCCATGCCCCCAGCCCCTCACTGGGGATTCTAGGCAGGGGCTCTACCACTGAGCCACGCCCCCAGCCCCTCACTGGGGGATTCTAGGCAGGGTTCTACCACTATACACTCCTTATTGAGACAGTCTCTCCAGGTTTCCCAAGGTGGCCTTGAACTTTCAGTTCTCTTGCCTCAGTCTTTCCACTGGCTGGGACCAGAGGACCAGACTCAGTTCCAAAATACATTCTCATCTAAATTCTCCCTGCGGTGGCAAACCTAGGCCACTGTCAGCCACCTCTTGTTACCTGGGGGTCCTCATAGCATGTCATGGTTATCTGTGTCTCTTCGATCTAAATCACCTGCTCCTTTCTAGGGTCCAAATCAAATCAGCTCAGCAAAGGGGCAGATGGCACCCTCTTGTTCTCCAGTCCCTATTTTTTCCCAATCAGCTCTCAGCAAAAAGAAGCGTTTTTCCAAAAGTGTAGATTTGTGATCCCCTCCAGACATAAAACCTTCAGTAGTTCTCCAGTGACCATGAGACAAAATATCTTGCTGCCCCCACTCTCCTCTAGCCCTAAATGCTCTGTTCTTCTCTGGGCAGCTCAGGATGTAGACCTGAGGTTTATCGTTCTGTGCTCTCTGCTCACAATGCGTGCGCGCGTGCGCACGTGTGTGTGTGTGTGTGTGTGTGTGTGTGTGTGTGTTGCACCACTCTTGTTCTCCCTGTAGAATCTTCTGTGGCTCCCCAGTGCCCTAGAGTCAAACACACCTTCAGCCGGAGGCACACCACATGAGCGGTCTTGCCCTGCGTACATCCCAGATATGCCTCTTCCCAACAGTGATTCCTCTCCGTGTCCACCAAGTGAGGCCATGTCATACCTAGGCCTTCTAGGTTCTTTTTTCCCTTGGTGTCTACAGAGCCCTCCCTTAAAGGCCCTGGCTGGGATGGGGAGCGGCTGCCTTGATGGGCCACCTCTCACCTGAGCACGTGACTGACCCACAGCACGTGATGCTCCCCAGCACTCTTCCCGTTCCCGGCCACAGTGGCTACAGACTGCAGCCACACGAAGCCCCCTGCACGCTGCAGCCAACGGTAGTAACCAGTCACCACCTGCCCTTTGTCCAGCACTGGTCCATCCCAGGGGAGCAGAGAGCCCAGAGGGGTGGGGAGGGTCAAGGCAGGTGGACAGGAGACAAGCAGAGGCAGCAAGAGTGGGGAGAATTGAGAGAGACAGAGAAAGGCAGAGGTAGTCAGAGACCCAGAGGTACCCCCGCATCGGTCAAAGACCCCTTATACCCCACTTACTGCCCTCCCCCGAGCCATTGCTCAGCCTCTTTGTTGCTTTTCTGTTCCAAACAGCCCCCAGGAGCTGCAGTGCAAGCAGAGACTCTGGTTAGCCCTGAAGAAGAACTTCCAGGGAAGCAGGGTCATTCGTGTCTTTGTGGTGATAGGTGGGTGGGGAGAGGGTACAGAAGTGTGTCTCACGGTCCAGGTGGCTTTGGCGGATCCTGGTTGCATCCTGTCCATGGACAAACTGGTAGCAGCTGCGTCCCACCAGTTCTGAGGGTCCCATGTCCATATGGTCGCTAACTCTGGAGGACACAGCCAAGAAAGGGAAAAGGAGTTGGGAGACATTGGGTGATTGGAGACAGCAGAGCTGGCTTCAGCATCCCCGGGGTCCACACCCTTGTAGTACCTCAGTTTACTTCTGTAAAATGGGCATAGTAATAACATAGGTGAAGGAAAGGATTAGTTATAGGAGGCCCGAAAGAGAAATGGGCAAGCGCCAGGCAGTGGTGGCGCACGCCTTTAATCCCAGCACTCGGGAGGCAGAGGCAGGTGGATCTCTGAGTTCGAGGTCAGCCTGGTCTAAAGAGTGAGTTCCAGGACAGCCAGGGCTACACAGAAAAACCCTCGAGAAAGAGAGAGAGAGAGAAATGGGCAAGCCTGGCCAGGGAGCCAGGGCCACCCCCCCTTCTCCAGGGCACCTTTGCCATCTCCCTTGTCTCTCTCCTCCCATAATTCCCCACGGTCCCAGACTAAAGGCCCAGGATTGACTGATCCCCACATATCCCCAGGTCTCCAGTGGACCCACTTTTCCTCCCACCCCTACCCCGGTACCTGCTCTCACAAGCAAGGATGGTGAGGCCCAGGCTGAGGCGGAAGACAATCATGTGTCCATGCAGAGGCAGCTCAGCCAGTGGGGCTGGGGGCAGTGTGTGTCCAAGGGCTACAAGACCCAGGGCTCGGGCCCTCAAGCGCCCTGTCACATGAATGACCTGTGGAAGGTGGGGGTATCTGGGGAGGTGCCAGGTAGGACTGCTGAGGCAGGAGGACCACACCCAGATCAAAGCCTCACTCAGTTCCACAGATCCCTTGGCCCAGGGGAGGCTTTGAGTGTCTCCCAGTTTCTGCTCTCAATACCCTGTATCCTGGGATACAGCTGGCACACAGGAGGGAGAGAGATAGCTCATACTCACCTTGTACCCCGAGGCTTTGACATTCAGGCCCCTCTTGGTGAGGGTGGATTTCATTCGGACAAAGAAGGACCGCTCCTGGACCCGGAAGGCAGGGGATGCCTCGGTGGGGCTGGCTTCTGAGGCAGAACAAGAGGGAACTGTCAGTTTTCCAGAATCCTGACATCTCAGAGCCAGCCTCAGTGGGACCACTCCAGACACTCAGATGCATCTAATAGTCGAACAGGTACACTGATAAAATTATCTCTCCATCATGGGACAGCCAGGTCCAAGGTCAGATGAGTCTCTCTTTTCTGCTCAGAAGTCATCATAATTCACTAGCCTTGAGTAAAAAAGCCATCTCTCTGTTCTGTCCCTCAGGCACCGCTGGCATCAGTCTGACCCAGGCTGAAATAGCCACTTTTGACCCACAGAGGGCAGGCTTAGTTAGGACTGTTGTCACAGGCAGGTCCCCTGTCACAGACTAGAAGTATGAAAGAGGAAGCCGGGCAGTGGAGGCACACGCCTTTACTCCCAGTACTCAGGAGGCAGAGGCAGGAGGATCTCTGAGTTCAAAGCCAGCCTGGTGTATAGAGTGATTTATAGGACAGTCAGGGCGGTTTTACAGAGAACACCTGTCTCAAACAAACCCAAAAAACATCAACAAAAAGAACTGGTTCCTGAAAGTTCAACACAAACCACACACACATACACACACACACACACACACAAAATTTAAAAGATGGAAGGGCTGAGTGACTTGGGGCAATTAATTTGATCTCTATGCTGTGCCTGGACTTTGGAGGCCATCCCTCCTGGCTTGTGGGTTTGGGGTTAGGGCCCAATGAAAATTTTAAAGGCACAGTGGAATGTAAAAAAAAGAAAAAAAGAAAAAAGAAAAGAGGCTCTCAGTCTTATTCCCACTTCCACGTAGCAGCTCAAATTTTGGTATATTTTGACCATTCTGGGGAACCAGGCAAGTTTAGACATCCTAGTGTCACTGCCTTAAGTTGGCTTTACCCTCTTTTTGTTTTGTTTTGTTATTGTTGTTGTTTGGGTTTTTTGTTTTCTTTTGTTTTACAAAATCTTGTTTTATAGTATGTTAAGCACAAACACCAGGATCTACCCTCAGACTTCATTCATTGGCAAGGAAGGGATTCCTGGAAATACCAATCTCCGGGGTGTCCACCAGCGAGGAGGAAGACGAGGAGGAGGAAGAGGAGGACACGGAAGGCGGCGTAGGAGGGCCTGTGGTTGCAGCCCGCAATCCCAGTTGCTCTAGGACCTCCGAATGGTCCCCAGGATGGATGTAGTCGAAGACGCTGCTGCCGGTCAGCTCCACCTGCCGGTGATGGAGGGGAATGCAGGAGCGCGTGAGCGCAGTAGCTGAGGCTGGGTTTAGCTTAGGCCTGCCCACCCAACCCTCAAGTGCACTTCATACCAGGCTTGTGTTTTTCTTAGAAGTTTCCTGCTTTTTTAAATTAGGGAGGGAGGGGCTTTTGTTTGTTTGTTTGTTTTGATACAGGATCTCACTTTTATAGCTCTGGGTGTTCTGGAATTCATCTATTGTGTATGTGTAGACCAGGTTGGTCTCAAACTTATTAATCTGCCTGCCTGTACCTCCTGAAATTCTGGATTCTGGAAAAGCATGTGCTGCAACACCTGACCCTTTACAGTTTTTTTTTAGACAGAGGTTTGCTAGGTAGCCCAGGCTGGCCTCAGACTTGTGATTCTCCTGCCTCAGCCTCCCAAGTGCTGGAAATGACATCAAGTCTGACAGTTTCCAGCTCTGTGAGATTGGCCTCTCAGATCTGACAGGGATCCCATGCCAGGCCCCTCAGTACAGCCTCTAGTGTTCCATTTTGATCATGCTCCGATTCCACAGTGAGCCTCTGACCTTCAAGCCCCATTTAAACCTCTCCTGACAGCTGCATATCCAACCATGGTAATTCTTACTCAGAAGCCCACCATGCCTTCTTCCACTGTCCCTCTGTTCATCTCCCTCCAACCTGCATCCTCCCTGTAATCCTGTGTGAAGTCACCCCCACACCCCACCCTGCATCCTCCCTGTAGTCCTGTGTGAAGTCACCCCCACACCCCACCCCGCCCATACAAACCATCTTATCCACCCTACGTTGTCACCTACAGATCCAAGTCCCCTCCTTTGGGGGAGTGTTATTTTTTGAGACAGTCTCATATAGCCTAGGCTGGCCTGGAACTTCCGATCCTACTGCTTTGTGAATACTAGGCAAGCATTCTATCAACCAAGCTGCAATCCTGCCCCAGTCACAATGGATTGGATCCCAGGACCTCCAGAATGCTACACAAGCGACATACTGCTGAATCACACCCTCACTGAGCTCAGCCTCTTGCTGGGGGATTCTAGGCAAGCACACTGCGCTGTAAAACTACATACATCTAGACCAAATTTTAATTTTGAGACGAGGTCTTGCAAAGTCTCCCTGGCTGGCTTTGAACTTGTGGTCTCGCTTGAGTCCTCCAGCATGTGTCAGGCTGCTTTGTGGGGTTCCAAGGAAGGTTGTCTGCTTTTCACGTTGTGCTTAGTGATACCGGAAGAGAGCAAGGGCATGCATAGGCCAGGCAGTAAAGAGGGCGGCCCACTGTGGGAGTTCTTACCTGTGAGAGACCCAGGTAGATGGACACTGTCTCTGAGATGTAGAGGAATTTTCCTTCCTGGTTCAAGGCAAACACGAAGCCATCCAAGGACTAGAGTTGAGAGAAAAGGAGCAGATGTAGGAAGGGAACCAAGGGACCCTTAGTTCTGTCCACTTCTCCAACAGGAAACTGATGCAGGAAAATAGTGCTATTCCCAGATTCTACCACTAGATGGCAGCACGAAGCAGCAGGCTAAGAAGGAGGACCTCACCTGTAGGATGTGTCCACCTAGGTGTTGCTCGAAGACTTCAGAGACCAGAGCCACAGGGCCTCGGCGGCCTGGGGCTGGGGACAGAAGGAAGAGGACAGTCAGGACCTCTTGGTCTGGCTCACTGCTCTGGGCAGCCCTTAGGGGCCCAGTCAGTCTTAAACTCCCAGCCAGTCACCATAGAGAGCCAGTTCACAGGATGGCTGTTTCCTACGGGACAGAGAGACCAAGACTGAGTGAAAGACATTGAAAAGAGGGATTTGTTCACTCCCTCATTCTTTTGCACACAAAAACAAAAAGTTCTTGAGTACTGATGTTCACAGGTCCTATACAGTACAGGCAGTGCCCATGACCGGTACAGGGCAGACTCTCCTCACTGGGCCCTGAAGCCAGGTTCAATGAATAACCCAAGGCTGAAGCCAACATGCTGGTGAAGGCCTGTAACTCCAACTACTTAGTAGGCTAAGGCAGGGGGATCAAGAACTAAAGGCCTGCCTGGGGTACATAACAAACGAGTTCCTATTTCAAAAGTTGAAAAGAGGGCTGGCAACAGTGATCAGTGATAAAACATCTGCCTAGAATCCCCCAATATGATGCTGGGGGCGTGGCCCAGTGAGAGAAGACCTGCCTAGAATCCCCCAGTGAGGGGCTGAGGTGAGGTTCAGTGGTAGAGCCCCTGCCTAGGATCCCCCAGTGAGGGGCTGGGGGTGTGGCTCAGTGGTAGAGCCCTTGCCTAGAATCCCCCAGTGAGGGGCTCTGTGGTAGAGTGCTTGTCTAGCATTCGTAGGCTCTGGGTTCAATCCTCTGCACTGAAAAACAATAACAAATGACAAAGAAATACAAAATTGTGAGAGTAGGAAGAGAAATCGATTTTCTTGTACTGCGGGGTGAAATGTACACTAAGATAGCAGCTAAAGAAAGCAGCTTGACGATTCTTCAACAAAGAAAAAGAGCTATGGTGTGAGCCTCTGGCAATCCCTTCACAGCCCAACAAACTGAAGACAGGTGTCATGAGGAGTGTGCACATGGAGAGAACAGCATTACACAAAGCTAAGAAAAATCCCCCAATGTCCTTTCTCCAAGAATGGATAGAAAACCGCAGTAGATCCACTGTGAAGAGGAATAAAGCCTTGATCTGTGACGGAATATTATGAAAGCAGACAGGCACAAAAAACCATTGTGATCACACATCTATGAAATGTCTGTGAAATGCCTACAACTGGCAAATCGATGGGAACAGAAAGCAGGTCTGTGGTTGCCAGCACTGGGAGGTGGCAGCTTCACGGCTGTGGGACTCCTTAGGACTATGCAGTAAATGGTGCTGACTTGGATACTTTAAAACAGCCTTGTCTACACCGCAAGTTCCAGGCCATCCAGGGCACAGAGTGAGACTCTGTCTAAAAGCCGGGATGGGGGAGGTGTGGAGAAACAGTTGAGTTGTTAAGAGCATGCATTAGCTGCTCTTGTGGAAAGACCAAGGTTGGATTCTATGGCAGCTCACAACTGTCTGTAACTCTAGTCTCAGGGATTTGATGCCCTCTTCTGGCCCCTGTCGGTACTACACATCTGTGGTACACAGACACACATGCATGTAAAACACCCACACACTTAAATATAAATAAATTATTTCAAAAGTTGTTGACATGGTTTATGGGTTAATGCATGTACATCAAACTTGAAGATCTAAGTTGGATCCCCAGAACTTACGTGATACTATGCGACTTGATCTTACAAATTGTCCTCTCACCCCCACATGTGTGCTGTGTCCTGCCCACATACACATATGAACACATAAACAAATCATATATGTTTTTAAAAAAGCCAGCTAATTTTACCCTGGATACATTTTATATGAAAATTTTTAGTTTCTTTGAAATAGAGTCTCGGGCTGGAGAGATGGCTCAGTGGTTAAAAGCACTGACCGCTCTTCCAGAGGTCCTGAGTTCAATTCCCAGCAACCACATGGTGGCTCACAACCATCTGTAATGGGATCTGATGCCCTCTGCTGGGGTGTCTGAAAACAGCTACAGTGTACTCTATATATAAATAAAAATAAATAAATCTTAAAAAAATAGAGTCTCAATAAATAACCCAAGTTTGACTCAAATTTGCCATTCTCTTGCCTCAGTTTCCTGAGACCTACATTTATAGGGATGTATCACCAGGCTGGGGTACAGTGTTTCAGCTTTCTTTTTTTCAGTGCTATGGATTGCACCCAGAGTCTTGTACATGTTAGGCAGTCACTTTCCCACTGAGCTACACCCCTCACCCCTCACTGGAGGATTCTAGGCAGGGGCTCTACCACTGAGCCACAC